>OZ024764.1:543811-578811 GCA_964016885.1 Eledone cirrhosa | reverse complement strand
CTCTATATATACTATTGTATTTTCACAGTAAAGGCATTACCTCACATATCTCACATAACATTTACATTACTCTATATATACTATTGTATTGTCACAGTAAAGGCTTTACCTCACATAATATCTCACATAACATTCACATTACTCTATATATACTATTGTATTGTCACAGTAAAGGCTTTACCTCACATAATATCTCACATAACATTTACATTACTCTATATATACTATTGTATTGTCACAGTAAAGGCTTTACCTCACATAACATTTACATTACTCTATATATACTATTGTATTATCACAGTAAAGGCTCTACCTCACATAATATCTCACATAACATTTACATTACTCTATATATACTATTGTAATTTCACAGTAATGGCTCTACCTCACATAATATCTCACATAACATTTACATTACTCTATATATACTATTGTATTTTCACAGTAAAGACTTTACCTCACATAATATCTCACATAACATTTACATTACTCTATATATACTATTGTATTTTCACAGTAAAGACTTTACCTCACATAACATTTACATTACTCTATATATACTATTGTATTGTCACAGTAAAGGCTTTACCTCACATAATATCTCGCATAACATTTACATTACTCTATATATACTATTGTATTTTCACAGTAAAGACTTTACCTTACATAATATCTCACATAACATTTACATTACTCTATATATACTATTGTATTTTCACAGTAAAGGCTTTACCTCACATAATATCTCACAACATTTACATTACTCTATATATACTATTGTATTTTCACAGTAAAGGCTTTACCTCACATAATACCTCACATAACATTTACATTACTCTATATATACTATTGTATTTTCACAGTAAAGGCTTTACCTCACATAATATCTCATAACATTTACATTACTCTATATATACTATTGTATTGTCACAGTAAAGGCTTTACCTCACATAATAACTCACATAACATTTACATTACTCTATATATACTATTGTATTGTCACAGTAAAGGCTTTACCTCACATAATATCTCACATAACATTTACATTACTCTATATATACTATTGTATTTTCACAGTAAAGGCTTTACCTCACATAATAACTCACATAACATTTACATTACTCTATATATACTATTGTATTTTCACAGTAAAGGCTTTACCTCACATAATATCTCATAACATTTACATTACTCTATATATACTATTGTATTGTCACAGTAAAGGCTTTACCTCACATAATAACTCACATAACATTTACATTACTCTATATATACTATTGTATTGTCACAGTAAAGGCTTTACCTCACATAATATCTCACATAACATTTACATTACTCTATATATACTATTGTATTTTCACAGTAAAGGCTTTACCTCACATAATATCGCACATAACATTTACATTACTCTATATATACTATTGTATTGTCACAGTAAAGGCTTTACCTCACATAACATTTACATTACTCTATATATACTATTGTATTGTCACAGTAAAGGCTTTACCTCACATAATATCTCATAACATTTACATTACTCTATATATACTATTGTATTTTCACAGTAAAGGCTTTACCTCACATAATATCTCACATAACATTTACATTACTCTATATATACCATTGTATTGTCACAGTAAAGGCTTTACCTCACATAATACCTCACATAACATTTACATTACTCTATATATACTATTGTATTGTCACAGTAAAGGCTTTACCTCACATAACATTTACATTACTCTATATATACTATTGTATTGTCACAGTAAAGGCTTTACCTCACATAATACCTCACATAACATTTACATTACTCTATATATACTATTGTATTGTCACAGTAAAGGCTTTACCTCACATAATACCTCTCATAACATTTACATTACTCTATATATACTATTGTATTTTCACAGTAAAGGCTTTACCTCACATAATATCTCACATAACATTTACATTACTCTATATATACCATTGTATTGTCACAGTAAAGGCTTTACCTCACATAACATTTACATTACTCTATATATACTATTGTATTGTCACAGTAAAGGCTTTACCTCACATAATATCTCACATAACATTTACATTACTCTATATATACCATTGTATTGTCACAGTAAAGGCTTTACCTCACATAATACCTCACATAACATTTACATTACTCTATATATACTATTGTATTGTCACAGTAAAGGTTTTACCTCACATAATATCTCACATAACATTTACATTACTCTATATATACTATTGTATTGTCACAGTAAAGGCTTTACCTCACATAACATTTACATTACTCTATATATACTATTGTATTTTCACAGTAAAGTCTTTACCTCACATAATATCTCACATAACATTTACATTACTCTGTATATACTATTGTATTTTCACAGTAAAGACTTTACCTCACATAATATCTCACATAACATTTACATTACTCTATATATATACTATTGTATTTTCACAGTAAAGGTTTTACCTCACATAACATTTACATTACTCCATATATACTATTGTATTGTCACAGTAAAGGTTTTACCTCACATAACATTTACATTACTCTATATATACTATTGTATTTTCACAGTAATGGCTTTACCTCACATAATATCTCACATAACATTTACATCACTCTATATATACTATTGTATTGTCACAGTAAAGGTTTTACCTCACATAATATCTCTCATAACATTTACATTACTCTATATATACTATTGTATTTTCACAGTAAAGGCTTTACCTCACATAACATTTACATTACTCTATATATACTATTGTATTTTCACAGTAAAGGCTTTACCTCACATAATATCTCACATAACATCTACATAACTCTATATATACTATTGTATTTTCACAGTAAAGACTTTACCTCACATAATATCTCACACAACTCTATATATACTATTGTATTGTCACAGTAAAGGCTTTACCTCACATAATATCTCACATAACATTTACATTACTCTATATATACTATTGTATTTTCACAGTAAAGGCTTTACCTCACATAACATTTACATTACTCTATATATACTATTGTATTGTCACAGTAAAGGCTTTACCTCACATAATATCTCACATAACATTTACATTACTCTATATATACTATTGTATTTTCACAGTAAAGGCTTTACCTCACATAACATTTACATTACTCTAGGCTTTACCTCACATAACATTTACATTACTCTATATATACTATTATATTGTCACAGTAAAGGCTTTACCTCACATAATATCTCACAACATTTACATTACTCTATATATACTATTGTATTTTCACAGTAAAGGCCTTACCTCACATATCTCACATAACATTTACATTACTCTATATATACTATTGTATTGTCACAGTAAAGGCTTTACCTCACATAATATCTCACATAACATTTACATTACTCTATATATACTATTGTATTTTCACAGTAAAGGCTTTACCTCACATAACATTTACATTACTCTATATATACTATTGTATTGTCACAGTAAAGGCTTTACCTCACATAACATTTACATTACTCTATATATACTATTGTATTGTCACAGTAAAGGCTTTACCTCACATAACATTTACATTACTCTATATATACTATTGTATTTTCACAGTAAAGGCTTTACCTCACATAACATTTACATTACTCTATATATACTATTGTATTGTCACAGTAAAGGCTTTACCTCACATAATATCTCACATAACATTTACATTACTCTATATATACTATTGTATTTTCACAGTAAAGGCTTTACTTCACATAATATCTCACATAACATTTACATTACTCTATATATACTATTGTATTGTCACAGTAAAGGCTTTACCTCACATAATATCTCATAACATTTACATTACTCTATATATACTATTGTATTTTCACAGTAAAGGCTTTACCTCACATAACATTTACATTACTCTATATATACTATTGTATTGTCACAGTAAAGGCTTTACCTCACATAATATCTCACATAACATTTACATTACTCTACATATACTATTATATTTTCACAGTAAAGGCTTTACCTCACATAACATTTACATTACTCTATATATACTATTGTATTTTCACAGTAAAGGCTTTACCTTACATAATATCTCACATAACATTTACATTACTCTATATATACTATTGTATTTTCACAGTAAAGGCTTTACCTCACATAATCTCACATAACATTTACATTACTCTATATATACTATTGTATTTTCACAGTAAAGGCTTTACCTCACATAATATCTCACATAACATTTACATTACTCTATATATACTATTGTATTGTCACAGTAAAGGCTTTACCTCACCTAATATCTCACATAACATTTACATTACTCTATATATACTATTGTATTTTCACAGTAAAAGTTTTACCTCACATAATATCTCACATAACATTTACATTACTCTATATATACTATTGTATTGTCACAGTAAAAGCTTTACCTCACATAATATCGAATCTATGAGATTTTGAAAGTATTTATTTTGAGTACAATACCGTAACATCAGTTTGAGCAACCAGTTACAGCCAGTTTCAACAGAAAGAGGTAGAGAATTCTGGCCGGTTAAAGGATTAAAGTCAGGAAAAGTTTCCTAAAGAGAGTCACACCCCTTGCAACATCAAACATAACTTAACAACCTCCCATCTGTAACAACAATGGAGCTGAAGGTGAGTGAGGTGTAAAAAATATAATTGTTTAAAATTTAAACAATAAATAGCTTGTTTTTCTTTTTTTTTAATACTACACTAGAAAGCAAGGAGGTAACTCACCGAGCCAGTCTGTACTGCGAACAGCTCCATGTCGTAGACTGTCTCCAAGACAAAAGCTATCTCGGCAACTGTCATACTGGAGGCTGGCATTATACATTCACTTTGGCTGCTGTCACACTGGAACTTCCTACAATGACAATAACATCACCATCACTACCTCCACCTCCACTGTCACCACCACCACCACCTCCACCACTGTCACACTGGAACTTCCTACAATGTCAATAACATCACCATCACCACCTCCATATCAACACCACCACCATGTCATCAACACTCACCACCACGACACCAACACTCACCACCATGTCATCAACACCACAACACCAACACCCACCACCACCACCATGTCATCAACACCACAACACCAACACTCACCACCACCACCATGTCATCAACACCACAACACCAACACCCACCACCATGTCATCAACACCACAACACCAACACTCACCACCACCACCATGTCATCAACACCACAACACCAACACCCACCACCATGTCATCAACACCACAACACCAACACTCACCACCACCACCATGTCATCAACACCACAACACCAACACTCACCACCACAACACCAACACTCACCACCACCACCATGACATCAACACCACAACACCAACACCCACCACCACCACCATGTCATCAACACCACAACACCAACACTCACCACCACCACCATGTCATCAACACCACAACACCAACACCCACCACCATGTCATCAACACCACAACACCAACACTCACCACCACCACAACACCAACACTCACCACCACCACCATGTCATCAACACCACAACACCAACACTCACCACCACCACCATGTCATCAACACCACAACACCAACACCCACCACCATGTCATCAACACCACAACACCAACACTCACCACCACCACCATGTCATCAACACCACAACACCAACACCCACCACCATGTCATCAACACCACAACACCAACACTCACCACCACCACAACACCAACACTCACCACAACACCAACACTCACCACCACCACCATGTCATCAACTCACCACCACCACAACACTCTCCACCACCACCATGTCATCAACACCACAACACCAACACTCACCACCACCACAACACCAACACTCACCACCACCACCATGTCATCAACTCACCACCACAACAACACTCACCACCACCACCATGTCATCAACACCACAACACCAACACTCACCACCACCACAACACCAACACTCACCACCACCACCATGTCACCAACACCACAACACCAACACTTACCACCACCACCACACCAACACTCACCACCACCACCACCACAACACCAACACTCACCACCACCACCATGTCATCAACACCACAACACCAACACTCACCACCACCACCATGTCATCAACACCACAACACCAACACTCACCACCACCACCATGTCATCAACACCACAACACCAACACTCACCACCACAACACCAACACTCACCACCACCACCATGTCATCAACACCACAACACCAACACTCACCACCACAACACCAACACTCACCACCACCACCACCACAACACCAACACTCACCACCACCACCATGTCATCAACACCACAACACCAACACTCACCACCACCACAACACCAACACTCACCACCACCACAACACCAACACTCACCACCACCACCATGTCATCAACTCACCACCACAACAACACTCACCACCACCACCACGTCATCAACACCACAACACCAACACTCACCACCACCACCATGTCATCAACACCACAACACCAACACTCACCACCACCACAACACCAACACTCACCACCACCACCATGTCACCAACACCACAACACCAACACTCACCACCACCACCACCACAACACCAACACTCACCACCACCACCATGTCATCAACACCACAACACCAACACTCACCACCACCACCATGTCATCAACACCAACACTCACCACCACAACACCAACACCACCACAACACCAACACCACCATGTCAACACCACAACACCAACACTCACCACCACCACCATGTCATCAACACCACAACACCAACACTCACCACCACCACCATGTCATCAACACCAACACTCACCACCACCACAACACTCTCCACCACCACCATGTCATCAACACCACAACACCAACACTCACCACCACCACAACACCAACACTCACCACCACCACCATGTCAACACCACAACACCAACACTTACCACCACCACCATGTCATCAACACCAACACTCTCCACCACCACCACAACACCACCACAACACTCTCCACCACCACCATGTCATCAACACCACAACACCAACACTCACCACCACCACAACACCAACACTCACCACCACCACCACCACCACCACAACACCAACACTCACCACCACCACCATGTCACCAACACCACAACACCAACACTTACCACCACCACCACGTCATCAACACCACAACACCAACACTCACCACCACCACCACCACAACACCAACACTCACCACCACCACCACCACAACACCAACACTCACCACCATGTCATCAACACCACAACACCAACACCACCACCACCATGTCATCAACACCACCACCACAACACTCACCACCACCACCATGTCATCAACACCACAACACCAACACTCACCACCACCACCATGTCATCAACACCACAACACTCACCACCACCACCATGTCATCAACACCACAACACCAACACTCACCACCACCACCATGTCATCAACACCACAACACCAACACTCACCACCACCACCATGTCATCAACACCACAACACCAACACCACCACCACCATGTCATCAACACCACAACACCAACACTCACCACCACCACAACACCAACACTCACCACCACCACCACCACAACACCAACACTCACCACCACCACCATGTCATCAACACCACAACACCAACACCACCACCACCATGTCAACACCACCACCACAACACTCACCACCACCACCATGTCATCAACACCACAACACCAACACTCACCACCACCACCATGTCATCAACACCACAACACCAACACTCACCACCACCACCATGTCATCAACACCACAACACCAACACCACCACCACCATGTCATCAACACCACAACACCAACACTCACCACCACCACCATGTCACCAACACAACACCAACACTTACCACCACCACCATGTCATCAACACCACAACACCAACACTCACCACCACCACCACAACACCAACACTCACCACCACCACCATGTCATCAACACCACAACACCAACACCACCACCACAACACCAACACTCACCACCACCACCATGTCATCAACACCACAACACCAACACTTACCACCACCACCATGTCATCAACACCACAACACCAACACTCACCACCACCACCACCACAACACCAACACTCACCACCACCACCATGTCATCAACACCACAACACCAACACTCACCACCACCACCATGTCATCAACACCACAACACCAACACTCACCACTACCACCATGTCATCAACACCACAACACCAACACTCACCACCACCACCATGTCATCAACACCACCATGTCATCAACACTACCACCACTGTCATCAACACTCACCACCACCGTCATGTCATCAACACTACCACCACCACCACCACCACCACAGCCATGTCTACAATGCTATCATCACTACCACCACCACCACAGTCATGTCATCAACACTACCACCACCACCACCACCACAGCCATGTCATCAATGCTATCATCACCACCACCACCACCACAACACATGTATTCCTTGATATACTTACTCCAATATTTTCAAAGCAGTCAACTTAAATTCCTCGGAGACTTCGACAACTTTCTCATCCGATTCTTTCTTCATATTTTCCAGATTAGAAGAAACTGCGGAAAAAATAAAAGAAATGGTAAAAAGAAAATGATTAACCCTTCCATTACCACCTAAACTATAATAAAGTAAGGAGTGCGGGACTGCATATGGTTTATAATTTTTTTTATCCCATTAGTAAAATAAGTTGGATTACTTTGAATAAATAATTGTTTCTACTTTAGGCACAAGGCCAGCAATTACCCAGTATATTACTGGTACTTTATTTTACCGACCCCGTAAGGATGAAAAGCAAAGTCAACCTCGCCGGGATTTGAACTCAGATCGTAAAGGGACGTAACTCTGCTGGAAAGCATGGCGTCCGACCCTCTACCGATACTGCCAATCCACCGTCCTCTTTGAATAAATAATGAATATTACATAATTTATCTACTAAATTTCGTGGCTGTTGATTAAATATATTTTGTTTATTTTTAAATTCACTTCTTTAAAGTTTCGGAAATGTCAACACTTCCGGTTGGCAATCGCTTAAATAAACATACTAATTTTCTCCTCATGCAGTTTATATATAATATCTTTTTTAATGTATCATGGATTACGTTACAGATTACATTAGACAGTGTTACACAGTCTTCGTTCAATTTCTGTGTATATTGTCAATTATGATTTTATTTGATGTAACATATCTACATGTATATATACTTGTGTATAATATCAATATACACACTACACATGTATCATATCTACATGTATATATACTTGTGTATAATATCAATATACACACTACACATGCTAGCAGAAAACCACCCATAGTGTTTTTTCTGCTAGTATATAATAAAGTAAGGAGTGTGGGACTGTGTCCTGAATATATTTTTTTATCCCGTTAGTAAAATAAGTTGGAATACTTTGAATAAATAACTGTTTCTACCCAGTACATTACTGGTACTTTAATTAATTGACCCCGGAAAGGATGAAAGGCAAAGTAAACCTCGGTGGAATTTGAACTCAGACCATAAAGCGACATAACTATGCTAGAAAGCATGGCATCCAACCCTCTACCGGTACTGCCAATCCACCACCCTTCTTTGAATAAATAATTAATGAATATTATATAATTTATCTACTAAAGGGTGGTGGATTGGCAGTATCGGTAGAGGGTCGGACACCATGCCTTGCAGCATAGAGTTACGGCCCTTTATGATCTGAGTTCAAATCTCGCCGAGGTTAACTTTGCCTTTCATCCTTACGGGGTCGAGAGAATAAAAGTACCAGTAATGCACTGGGATAATTGCTGGCCTTGTGCCAAAAGTAGAAACAATTATATAATTTATCTACTAAATTCGTAACTGTTGATTAAATATAAATAAAGACACAGTAAAGGAAGACCATGAAAAACATGGGTGGAGGTGATGAGAGCAGACCCCAGATTGTTGAAGCTCACGGAGGAGATGACGAAGGACGGTGACAAGTGGAGAGATGTGCTGAATAGGACTCGTCCCACCCTTGCAAGCAGGGAAAAGAGGACATATGATGATGATGATGATTATTATTCATCATCATCACCATTTTACGTCCGTTCTTCCACGCTAGCTGGGTTACACGGGTTGTCCTGTTGTGGGCAGTGTCCAATCAGCTGACCTTGTCTTGCTCATACGGGAACTGATGCTGGCTTGATTTCTACAGCTGGATGCCCTTCCTAACACCAACCTCATTTACAGTGAGTGCTGGGTGCTTTTTTGCCGTGGCAACCCCACGACCACTTTGCAGTGGAATGATAGGGACCCTAGTCCCTATCATCTCATTTCTACAGCTGAGTAAACTGGAGCAATGTGAAATAAAGTGTCTTGCTCAAGGAAAGAACACATCACCCGGTCTGAGAATTGAACTCACAACCTTTCGATTACAAGGCCAATGCTCTAACCACTAAGCCATGTGCCTACATGTATATATACATGTATATATATATGTGTATAATATCAATATACACACCACACATGCTAGCAGAAAACCACCCGAATGGTGGATTTCCTGCTAGTATTTCACATGAAAGACACCGTTGGTGTTTGGAACATAACTTAACAAAGGTCCTATATAATATTATGATGGAAGGTGTTTCGATGAATATAAACACTTTAACCCTTTCATTACCATATTTCTAATGAAAGACACTGTTGGTGTTTGGAACATAAAGGTTCTTACATAAAACTATGATGGAAGGTTTTTAGATGAATATTAAAACTTTTTGATATAGTACCATTAATACACTGGTCAACTTGACCCAAAGACTTGAGCAGTGTTGAAACAGTTAAAGATAGACTTACTTAGACTGGACGGAGGTTTATTTGAAGACTGTCCAAACATTTTCGTATACATTATCTTTTTGTCTTCCTTGTAACGGCAGACATCACTGGAAGATGGGGAGAGAGAGACCATGAGAGAAAGATGGACCACCACCATAACCATTACCATCAACACCACCACCACCATAACCACCAACATTATGTTGTAACACCAAAACAACCATTTTACAACGGGGACTGGATGCTTTTTGTTGTGCCACCACTACAACCACATGAACCCTTCAGCATTTAAACCGGTCATATGTGGCCAGAATTCTCTCACCTCTTCCTTTTCAAACTGGCCACTCATACTGATGTTAAGGTATTGTCCTCAAGATAAATATCAAAATCTCAATTATAGAGTAATGTAAATGTTATATGAGATATTGTGAAGTAAAGACTGTTCGATTCTTAACCGGGTGATGTGTTGTGTCCTCGAGCAAGACACTTTATTTCACATTGCTCCAGTTCACTCAGCTGTAGCAATGAGTTGTGACATCACTAGTGCCAAGATGTATTGGTCATTGCCTGTCCCTTGGACAACATATATAGTGTAGTGTATATATACAGGGTGCGGACGACATCTGTTCGCAATTTTCAACTGCTAATTTTATGCAAGTTTTTTTTTACTTCCGTTGTCACTCCTGTCTTCATAAAAACAGTGACTATATTTCCATTATTTATTTTCAGAATAATTGATTACGAATAATTTTAACCTCCAAATTTGTGGAAGAGACACAGAGTTCTTCTTGGAATCCGCGCCGGGAGGAGAAGGACCAGAAGATCAACTCCCAGAACAACAGGTGGCTCGCTGTCTCATCCAAAGACGTGCCCAGAGTCATGCAGACAAAGTTTCCAGCGACAACATTGGTCTTAGGTGTCGTCAGCAGTCAAGGTGACATCATGCCACTTCACTTCTTCCCTGAGGGCCTCAAGCTGAACACCGATGGCTACATCCGTGTTCTGAGCGAGGTAGTAAAGCCTTGGATCGACCAGGTAGCTGCAGGTAGGCCGTACGTGTGGCAGCAAGACTCAGCCAGCGCCCTGCCATACCAGCCGAAAGACCCAAGCCTTGCTGTCAGAGAACTTCGTCGACCACAATTCACCCGACATCTGGCCTCCCAGCTCGCCTGACTGCAACCCCCTCGACTTCTTTGTGTGGGGCGCAGTGGAACGAGACATTAACAGATCTAGCTGCAATACGAAAGACGATCTGAAGGCCAGGATCACAAGTGCCTTTAGGGGGCTAAGTCGGGGGACAGTGACGAAGGCCTGTAGCCAGTTCCGAGGCCGCCTTGAGGTTGTCATCAAAGCCAATGGCGGGTTTATCGAGTGAGATCGAAAGAACAAGTCATGAAGACAAACTGACCCAAGTTTGATAAATATATCTTAAAAAATAAAAATACTGTGTTATTTTTTCCTAGACAGTAATCTTGCGAACAAATATCGTCTGCACCCTGTATATATGTTATGTCACGGGTGTCAAGCTGTATCAGCCATTGCCTTTCCCTTCGATATCGTATATAGTACACAACACACCCCAGCACCACCCATTAACAGAACACACACCTGCACTCCTTACCATGACACACAGCCACAGTGCTCTACCGCCTCCGACTTACCTGTGTAGTTTCTGTAGTTGCTGTGATATGTTGTGGTCAGTTGGTAATAACTTCTGAGCCTTCTTCAGGTAGGTTGTGGCCTCCTCAAACTTTCCCAGCATCTGATAAGCCTGAGGTACAAACAGACAGACATAAAATAAAGTACCAGTAATACACTGAGGTTTATTGCTGGCCTAGTGCCAAACGTAGAAACAATTATTAAGGGGTCGATAAAATAAAGTACCAGTAATACACTGAAATAATTGCTGGCCTTGTGCCAACCAAAAGTAGAAGCCATTATATTTATATGTAGGGTCCTATATTTCCTAATAGAATTGTAGGGGTCCCATATTGACATACAGCCTTTCTAGGGCATTTTTTAACCCTTTAGCATTTTAACCGGTCAGAGTTCTCTCACTTTTTTCTGTTCAAACTGGCCGTAACTGGCCACTCATACTGACGTTAAGGTATTATTCTCAAAATCTGATTGATATATTATGTGAGATGAAATGTTTACCATGAAAATATAATATATATATATATAGAGAGAGAAGGCACATGGCTTAGTGGTTAGAGTATTGTCCTTGCAATAGAAAGGTTATGAGTTCAATTCTCAGACCGGGTGATGTGTTGTTTCCTTGAGCAAGATACTTTATTTCACATTGCTCCAGTTTACTCAGCTGTAGAAATGAGATGATAGGGACTGGGGTCCCTATCATTCCAGAGTAAAGTGGACGTGTAGGCGCCACGGCAAAAAAGCAACCAGCACTCACTGTAAATGAGGTAGGTGTTAGGAAGGGTATCCAGCTGTAGAAATCAAGCCAGAATCAGTTCCCGTCCCGCCCTTTCAAGCAGGAAAAAGCGGACATAAAATGATGATGATGATAATTATATATTCGTGTACAGATATTTTTGCATACACAATAATAAAATATAAAGAAACGTATTTATTTCACGAGGCTCGACAGCAGCGAAAACAATAAAAAAGAGAGGGAACGCAATTACATTCTTTTGAAAAATCTTAAATGGAAAATTATTTGCCTATTCACCCAAGGCGATGTGACACGGCAAAAAGGCACCCAGCACTCACGGTAAATGAGGTTGGTGTTAGGAAGGGCATCCAGCTGTAGAAATCAAGCCAGAATCAGTTCCCGTCCCGGACACTGCACACAACAGGACAACCCGTCTAACCCATGCTAGCATGGAAGAACGAACATAAAAAACAGTGATGACATATGTGAGGTAAAGCCTTTACAGTGAAAATACAATAGTATATGTAGAGTAATGTAGATGTTATGTGAGATATTATGTGAGGTAAAGCCTTTGCTGTGAAAATACCATAGTATATATAGAGTAATGTAAATGTTATGTGAGATATTATGTGAGGTAAAGCCTTTACTGTGACAATACAATAGTATATAGAGAGTAATGTAAATGTTATGTGAGATATTATGTGAGGTAAAGCCTTTACTGTGACAATACAATAGTATATATAGAGTAATGTAAATGTTATGTGAGATATTATGTGAGGTAAAGCCTTTACTGTGACAATACAATAGTATATAGAGAGTAATGTAAATGTTATGTGAGATATTATGTGAGGTAAAGCCTTTGCTGTGAAAATACAATAGTATATATAGAGTAATGTAAATGTTATGTGAGATATTATGTGAGGTAAAGCCTTTACTGTGACAATACAATAGTATATAGAGTAATGTAAATGTTATGTGAGATATTATGTGAGGTAAAGCCTTTACTGTGACAATACAATAGTATATATAGAGTAATGTAAATGTTATGCGAGGTAAAGCCTTTACTGTGAAAATACAATAGTATATATAGAGTAATGTAAATGTTATGTGAGATATTATGTGAGGTAAAGACTTTACTGTGAAAATACAATAGTATATATAGTGTAACATGAATGCTAAAGGGTTAAAAATACCCTAAAAACACTGTATGAGCCTGTTAATACAGAACCGATACAACTCCTTCAGGAGTGACAGGGCCAGACATACATCATCATCATCATCATCAACACCGTTTAATGTCCACTTTTCCAAGCTAACATGGGTTAGACGGGAATTGTCCCACATGAGGTAAGATTGGTCGGGAGACCTTGTCTCGCTCGTATAAACTGTCTCTGGCAGGCTTTCTACAGCTGGTTACCCTTCTTAACACCAACCACAGAGCGGACAGGGGGCTTTTTGTTGTGACACCTACATGACCACTTTACAGTGTGGACTGGGTGCCTTTGTTGTGACACCTACATGACCACTTTACAGTGTGGACTGGGTACTTTTTGTTGTGACACCTACATGACCACTTTACAGCGTGGACTGGGTGCTTTTTGTTGTGACACCTACATGACCACTTTACAGTGTGGACTGGGTACTTTATGTTGTGACACCTACATGACCACTTTACAGTGTGGACTGGGTGCTTTTTGTTGTGACACCTACATGACCACTTTACAGTGTGGACTGGGTGCTTTTTGTTGTGACACCTACATGACCACTTTACAGTGTGGACTGGGTGCTTTTTGTTGTGACACCTACATGACCACTTTACAGTATGGACTGGGTGTTGTTTGTTGTGACACCTACATGACCACTTTACAGTATGGACTGCGTACTTTTTGTTGTGAGACCTACATGACCACTTTACAGTGTGGACTGGGTGCTTTTTGTTGTGACACCTACATGACCACTTTACAGTATGGACTGGGTGTTGTTTGTTGTGACACCTACATGACCACTTTACAGTATGGACTGCGTACTTTTTGTTGTGAGACCTACATGACCACTTTACAGTGTGGACTGGGTACTTTTTGTTGTGACACCTACATGACCACTTTACAGTGTGGACTGGGTACTTTTTGTTGTGACACCTACATGACTACATTACAGTGTGGACTGGGTGTTCTCTGGTACCTATATAACTTTACAGAGACAGGGTGGTGTGGGTTGAAGTGGGAAGATGATTTTGGTTTCTACAGGTAGATGTCCTTCCTAATGCTACACATACATTTATATATACATACATACATATACACACACCCATACATATATAGACATACACATGGCCACATATATATATATATATACATACATACATACATATACACCCATCCATACATATATAGACATACACATGGTCACATATACATACATATACAGACATACACATGGCCACAAATATATACAATACAGACACGTACCTGTCCGAGTCGATAGAAAGCCTTAGGGTTGTGTTTATCAATGTTGAGAGCTTTCTCACAGTAGGTGATGGTCCTGGTAGGATTTTCCAATTTGTTACAACACAGCGCCATGTTGAGCAGCAACAGAAGACGCAGCTCCTGCACCTGTCGTTCTTCTTCACCGTTGCACGTCGCATATTCATCCAGAACCATCAGTGCCTGAAACAGTGTGTAGATATATATATATATATATAGATAGATATATACTAGCAGATTTACCCGGCGTTGCCCGGGGTTTGAAATGCAACAAAGGATAATATTAGTGATTTATCTTCAAATGAATCTGATGTTTATATTTCTGTCAATAAAGTTGGTTATCTCCCTTTTTTATAAGGATTGTCAATAAAGTTGGTTATCTCCCTTACATCAATTTTGGTACTGATAATTTTGATATCGATTTTTTATCGCTCAACGTAGGTCGATTGGAAAAATGTTTGTGATGTGACAATCCTAGCGACTTGTGCAACGTGCACAGAAAATTTGGTCAAGTTCAGCTGGTAATTGTAAAAGCCTTAAGTATGCAAAGTTGTACACAGACACACACTCATCCTCGCTTTTATATATATAAAGATAAAAGCTATATATATATATATATATATATAAATAAAATTGCAACAGCTCGCCATTTTTTATTCATATATGCTTCCCCCTTCACTGTGACCTGTCTTTTTTTCACTTCTGTTGCTGCTATCCTCTCTCTCTCCCCCCTCACGGCTAGCCTCTTTCTCGCACTTTCGCACACTCACCCTCTCTCTCACTTCCTCCATCGTCCTACACCGTACGCGATCTTTCTTCTCACTCACACCCATACGATCAAGTCTTGTCTTTGTTCTCGTCAAAATTCGCCCGTTCTTATGTTCAAAATGAATTATTGACTGATTTTTTCATTTTTTCCTCTCTTTACGCTGCCTCACCATTCGTGTCTGTTTACTTGTCTTTCTCTTTCTCCACCAACTCTGTTTATCCCAATAACTTAGTTTAGTTATTGTATCGCCCTAGGCGGAGGTATATTGTCTGTAATGAGAAGAAATACCTATGATACCTAGTAGACAACTGATGATGGATATTCCTAACATCTATTTCTAATTCTTCATTTTTTATATATCATCATCATCATCATTTTACGCCCGCTTTTCCCTGCTTGCCAGGGTGGAATGGGTCTTATTCAGCACAGCATCTCTCCACTCGTCGCGGTCCCTCGTCATCTCCACCGTGAGCTTCAACGATCTGAGGTCTGTTCTCACCACCTCCGCCCATGTTTTTCGTGGTCTACCTCTACCACGTCTTCCTTCAACTGGCAATTCCTGGCACTTCTTCACCCATCGGTCATCCTCCATGCACATCACATGTCCATACCACCTCAGTCTCCTCTCCCGTACACTACATTCTATCCCTCTCAGACACAGTTTCTCTCTCAACACATTTATGCTGGGTCGTTCACGCACATTTACACTGCACATCCAACGGAGCACGCTTGCCTCATTTCTCTATATATATATATATATAACCTTTCAGATAAATAAACTCATGAACATCATTCGACATGAAACAAAATATGCTCAAAACGAATGCAATAAACATTTCAATAAGAAATTAAGATGGATGAAGGAGAAAAAACAAGAAAAGAGAAAAGAAAGCTTACAAAAATACTCGGATAAAATCGACAATATCTGTATGACAGATATCACATTACCGACAGACTTCACCAAAGGCCAGACACTAAATATATATATATAAATATAATAATAATAATAAATGTGAAGACTAAAATCAAAAGAGGGCTCGATATATATATCAAATATATAAGAACCGTAGAGCAAATATTTATTAAAATAACAGATTGAAGTTTAAGCAAAGAATCGCTGCTTTCACCCTTAACGGGATCTTTTTAGATTCAGAAGATCCCGTTAAGGGTGAAAGCAACGATTCTTTGCTTAAACTTTTATCTGTTATTTTAATAAATACTAGCAGAATGACCCGGCGTTGCTCGGGATTCTAAACATAGATTGGCATGTTTATCCCTCCTTTCTGAAACAGTTTCTTCGTGTGTTCTCCAATTGATGCAGAAGTCCTAATAAAAAGTGAAGTCGCCTTGGGTGAATAGGCAAATAATTTTCCATTAAGATTTTTCAAAAGCATGTAATTGCGTTCCCTCTCTTTTTTATTGTTTTTTCTGCTGTCGAGCCTCGTGAAATAAATGTTTGTTTATATTTTATTATTGTGTATGCAAAAATATCTGTACACGAATATATAATTATCATTATCATCATTTTATGTCCGCTTTTTCCTGCTTGCAAGGGTGGGACGGGAACTGATTCTGGCTTGATGCCCTTCCTAACACCAACCTCATTTACAGTGAGTACATTTATTTTGAAACTTTATCTTATTTGCTAAACCTGGATTATATATATATATATATATATATATATATATACAGAGAGAGACATTATTGGAGAAGATAAAAGGCAAAAGTTTAGGCAAAAATTAAGATATTCTTTAAGCCTCCTTTGATACAGATATCTTTTGAAATATTACATCACAACCATCACCACAACGTCCACTACACCACAACCACCACTATACTTACCAGGCGATATTTGTTGTAAGACTTACGAATCCTCCTCACTTTGAAGAATTCTGTACCAAACTGTAAGAAAAAGTAAAAACAATCAAATATGTGTGTGTGTATATATATATAATAATTATCTCACATAACATTTACATTACTCTATATATACTATTGTATTTTCACAGTAAAGGCTTTACCTCACATAATACCTCACATAACATTTACATTACTCTATATATACTATTGTATTTTCACAGTAAAGGCTTTACCTCACATAATATCTTACATAACATTTACATTACTCTATATATACTATTGTATTTTCACAGTAAAGGCTTTACCTCACATATCTCACATAACATTTACATTACTCTATATATACTATTGTACTTTCACAGTAAAGGCTTTACCTCACATAATATCTCACACAACATTTACATTACTCTATATATACTATTGTATTTTCACAGTAAAGGCTTTACCTCACATATCTCACATAACATCTACATTACTATATTTACTATTGAATTTTCATATATACTGTGTGCTTCTTATCATGACACTTATACACACACAAATGTAATGTTTTGCTCAAGAAAACAACACACAGCCTGGTCCAAGAATCAAACCCACGTCGTGATTCAAAGTCCAACACCCTAACCACGAGGCCACATGCCTACTCAGAATAAATTCACACATAGAACAGAAAATTTACTCACAGACTTCTCCATATGAGATATTTTCAATATTTCCTCAAACGGTATCTGACCTTTCTCTTCCTGTAACGGAGGTTTGGAACATAACTTAACAAAGGTTGTCACATAAAACTATGATGGAAGGTTTTTAGATAAATATAAACACTTTAACCCTTTCATTACCATATTTCTAATGAAAGACACTGTTGGTGTTTGGAACATAACTTAAAGGTTGTTACATAAAATTATGATGGAAGGTTTTTAGATAAATGTTTCTCTTCTATAAGACTGTAAGCAATACTAGATACTTCTCCTAGTCTGCCACGGCTTACTAGTTTAAACTGATTAATTAAATACTAGTATATGTTACTGACTGCCTCAGTACAAATCTTGAGAAGCTGGGCTTCACAGAACCAGAAAGGGGACGGTTAGTTAGGAAGGTAAATGTACTACCATCAAAATATAATGAAGTAATGAGTGTGGGACTGTGTCCTGAATATATTTTTTCATCCCGTTTGTAAAATAAGTTGGATTACTTTCAATAAATAAATAATGAATATTACATAATTTATCTACTAAATTTCGTGGCTGTTGATTAAACAAATATTGTTATATATAATGATTGCTTATTTCAAGATTTACTTCTTTTAAAATTTTCAAATGTCAATACTTCCAGTTATGATATAACGGACGCTATATCATATCACTTATATAAACATTCATATATTTACATCGTTATATAACGTTTATATTTCTGTCGCTAATTTTCTCATTTATTGTTTTCATTACATTTCTCCTAATGCAGTTTATATATAATATCATATTTTTTAATATATCATGGATTACTTTACTGATTACATAAGACAGTGTAACAGTCTCTCTTTAATTTCTGTGTATATTGTCAATTACGATTTTATTTCATGTATTATTTGTCAATTACGATTTTATTTCATGTATTATATCATCATCATTTTACGTCCGCTTTTTTCCCTGCTTGCAAGGGTGGGACGGGAACTGATGCTGGCTTGATTTCTACAGCTGGATGCCCTTCCTAACACCAACCTCATTTACAGTGAGTGCTGGGCGCTTTTTTGCCGTGGCACCTCCACGACCACTTTACAGTGAGTGCTGGGTGCTTTTTTGCCGTGGCACCTCCACGACCACTTTACAGTGAGGGCTGGGTGCTTTTTTGCCGTGGTACCTCTACGACCACTTTGCAGTGAGTGGTGGGTGCTTTTTTGCCGTGGCACCTACACGACCACTTTGCAGTGGATGGATAGGGACCCCAGTCCCTATCATTTCATTTCTACAGCTGAGTGAACTGGAGCAATGTGAAATAAAGTGTCTTGCTCAAGGAAACAACACATCAGCCGGTCTGAGAATTGAACTCACAACCTTTCGATTGCAAGGCCAATGCTCTAACCACTAAGCCATGTGCCTCCATATATTTGTGTATAATATCAATATACACACTACACATGTTAGCAGTAAACCATCCTGAGCATGGTTTTCTACTGGTATCACTAATGAAAGACACTGTGTGAAGATAAGGGGGTGGGATAAGAAAAGGTAGAAAAATGCAAAAATAAAGAAAATACGAGAGAAAGAAAAATGAAGGAAAGAGAAAATTGAGATATTTACTTCAGTCATTTGAAAATAATCTTCAGTACTGGCTTCCTCAACAAAGGACAGGAGTTCTATTTCAAACAGAGCTGGAATTGACAGGTGAGGAAGGATTAGTGGCGTAAAGACACACATACACACCCTTATATTAACATACTTTTGCTCATAGCTTCGTACTTACATACACTCTTTTACTCACACATTTCTTCTTAGCTTCGTACGGACGTATAACACACACACACACACTTACACACGTGCTCAAGTATAGCTCTTTTTACAAAACGTTTTTTTTTTTCCCTTTCAGGTAGACGCGCTCCATCATCCACTTTTCTAAAAAATAAATCATACACAAAACGCCAGCATCAACAGTTTTGCGAGATGTCAACATGAATGGACCTGTTATTTTTATCTATAGACTTTTTTCCAATTCCAATACGCCTGTCCCTTCAATCTATCTTATTTCAAGGAAATCGGTCGGACGTAACGCCTCATAGAAATCCTAAAAAGCTGGGAAAAAAACGCAGTTTTTCACCTAATGCGAGCCCTTTTTTATGTGCATAACACTCCCTGAAACATAAGTAATACACATGTAAAGTTTGAAAAAAATCGGTTGGGTACTTCTCGAGTTTTAGTGATTCAAACTCAGATACACACACAGACAGACATCCTCAGTTTTATATATATAGATATCATCATTATTTAACGTCTATCTTCAACACTAGCATGGGTTAGAAGGGTTTGTCCCACTTAAGGCAAGATTGGTTGGATGACTGTGTCTCGCTAATATAGGACTGTTTCTGGCTGGTTTTCTACAGCTGGATGCCCTTCCTAACACCAACCTCATTTACAGTGAGTGCTGGGTGCCTTTTTACTGTGTCTCCTACACAACCACTTTACAGTGTGGACTGGGTACACTTTTATTCATTACACCTACATGACCACTTTACAGTGTGGACTGGGTACTTTTTCTCGGGTCACCACCACGACCCCCTCACAGAGAAGACTGAAAGGGTTAAATTATATAAAACTAAAATGACCACTGACCTGTTATAGATTGGGGTATCCTTGGTGGACAGCCAAATTCACCGAACCCGTACTGAGGTGTGACTAAAAACCTGGACATCTCCCCTACCTGCATGGTGTTCAGAGCAATTACCCAACCAGGTATTACCATATCTGTAATGACAAAACATATGAAGTGAAAATTAAACCTATGAAGAGGTTTTCGGGTGTTTTAACCATTTATCTATATAACCATTACTCTATATTTACACATTCTTTTTATACCTCGTGAATTACGTTATAACGGAATTTCACTGTGTGTGTGTGCATGTGTATCATCGTCATCATTTTACGTCCGCTTTTCCCTGCTTGCAAGGGTGGGACGGGAACTGATTCTGGCTTGATTTCTACAGCTGGATGCCCTTCCTAACACCAACCTCATTTACAGTGAGTGGTGGGTGCTTTTTTGCCGTGGCACCTCCACGGCCACTTTGCAGTGGAATGATAGGGACCCCAGTCCCTATCATCCCATTTCTACAGCTGAGTAACCTGGAGCAATGTGAAATAAAGTGTCTTGCTCAAGGAAGCAACACATCACCTGGTCTGAGAATTGAACTCACAACCTTTCGATATTTATATATATATATATATATATATATATATATATATATATATATATATATTCCGACCTACGAAACAACTTTGACAGGTGGAGAATGAAAAGAACCAAATAGTGGACAACCATGAGTGGCTAGAAATACCGATGATGTGTACAATTCTTGACCACTCATAGAAGGACAACAGGATCTAAGCCAACAGGCGAAGTAAATCGATGTAAAAGGACATAGGAAAATCTCCTTCGCAGAATCAAGGCATATCTGAGGACCTTGCGATTTTCAGAGTCAGGTTCGATCATCACATCAATCGTGCCTCAAGCTGGTCGTTTCAATATTACTCAACTATATATAATAAAATAATTGAATGATGATAGAGATAGATAGATAAAGAGACAGATATATAGACTGAGAAACAGACAGACAGAGATGCTGAGCTGAAAAGGACCTATCCCACCCTTGCAAGCAAGGAAAAGTGGATTTAAAATGATGATATATATATATATATATAGATATAACGAAGGAAATGTGGTAAGGAACTAGATGGACCATAATGAGTCCAGAATTAGCCGTCGAAACGGCTTGAGCTCAGCCGTCGGGGTCCTACTCGTTCATATATATATATATATATATATATATATGAAAACATACATATATATATATATATATATATATATACGACCTTGATTAACCATTTAACATGTCAGGGTATGTCCTGTATCATTTTATTTTATCTGATGAGGACGTACTATTGAACTTGATTCAAGTACCTCTGAAATATGTATAATAAAATTTAATTGATCACAAGAACATCTATTTTATTAATATTTGAATTTAATATATATATATATATATATATATATATATATAAACTAGCCGAATTACCCGCGCCTTGCTGCATTAAACACTTTTTTTTTGTAAGAAAATGATTGATTTTAAATCAGTGATATAAATTATGGAGAAAAACTCTGCATTTCAATATTACTCAATGTAAAATGTAATGCATGAAAAATTGGAAAACATTATTTTTTGTAATATATCAAATCAAAATTACATTATTAAATCTTATTTTGTTTCTTGTAAATAATTTTTTTCAAAATATCAATTCAAAACTTTTGTGAATAGGCATCATATCTTGTCATTTACCTATGGTTTAAATTTCATATAAATCGAAGGGTAACAATTTTCAGTGGGGGTTTGTTAATATATAATTTACCGTATTGCCTACACGGCCACATTCCAGCGTGGCCAGACAGTCCACGCTGCAATGTGGTCGTGTAGGCAACACGGTAAAAACCTCCCAGTCCCACACTGTAAATGTGGTTGGTGTTAGGAAGGGCATCCAGCTGTAGAAAACCCGCCAGACAGTCCTATGCGAGCAGGACAACCACTCTTGCCTCAAGTGGGAAAACCCCCGTCCAAACCCATGCAAGCGTGGAACATGGACGTTAAACGATGATGATGATAATCTTGCTTCTCAGAGACATTTAACCCATTAGTATTCACATTAATTTGTCAAATGCCATGTTTACCTATTCACATTATTTTTAGAGGGCGGTGCATTGACAGTATCGGTAGAGGGTCGGACACCATGCTTTGACGCATAGAGTTACGGCCCTTGCCATTCTGAGTTCAAATCCAGGCGAGGTTAACTTTGCCTTTCATCCTTACTGGGTCGATACAATAAAGTACCAGTAATACACTGGGTATTTGCTGGCCTTGTGCCAAAAGTAGAAACAATTATTTTTAGTTAATCATACTCAAGAAGATTATCAATTTTCTTAATTTTCTATGCATTCAAACCGGCCGTATCCGGCTAGAAATGTCTCTCCTCTTTCTGTTCAAACCGGCTGTAACTGGCCACTCATACTGATGTTGAGGTATTGTTCTCAAAATAAATAACATCAAAATCTCATATATATACATATTCATGGAGGCACATGGCTTAGTGGTTAGAGCATTGGACTTGCAATCGAAAGGTTGTGAGTTCAATTCTCAGACCGTGTGATGTGTTGTTTCCTTGAGCAAGACACTATTTCACATTGCTCCAGTTTACTCAGCTGTAGAAATGAGATGATAGGACTGGGGTCCCTATCATTAAATCACCCAAGTCACCTCCAATGAGATATACCTTGGAGGAGGCCAGCTAAACCTACATAGGTGGGAGCTTTAACACACACACACACACACACACACACACATATATATATAATCATTCGCAGGTCAGCTAACAGGTTCATAGGCTAAGAGTATCTTGGTCAGCCTATGAAGCACTCAGCCAACCCTCGTAACCATGGATAAATGGATGAAACAATAAATGTTGAGAACTCACCCCTTCTTAATCGGAACTTGAACACTTCTCCCCGCAGTCGACTGGAATCAAATGGTTCGTCAGCAAATTCAAAGAAGCCCGTATAATGAACTGTGTGTGTGTAGAGAGAGAGAGAGATGGTTAAAATAGAGTGGAGTGTCTTGCCTAAAGTCTTATGATAATAGTGAAGGTATAATGATGGTTTATGTGTGTGCATATACAAGAGATGTCAACATGAATGGACCTGTTATTTTTATCTAAAGACATTTTTTCCAATTCCACCCCACCCATCCCTTCATTCTATTTTATTTCTCATTCTTTCTTCTGATGAAGGACTAGCGTCCGAAACGTTAAGACCCTCTTCCTGCTATTTCAAGCTTTAACCTAATATATTCCTTCCATGTACTGTACTGATTGTGTTGTTATTTCTGTTTACCTTTTACATATATGGAGGCACATGGCTTAGTGGTTAGAGCATTGGGATTGCAATCGAAAGGTTGTGAGTTCAATTCTCAGACCAGGTGATGTGTTGTTTCCTTGAGCAAGACACTTTATTTCACATTGCTCCAGTTTACTCAGCTGTAGAAATGAGATGATAGGGACTGGGGTCCCTATCATCCTACAGCAAAGTGGTCGTGGAGGTGCCATGGCAAAAAAGCACCCAGCACTCACTGTAAATGAGGTTGGTGTTAGGAAGGGCATCCAGCTGTAGAAATCAAGCCAGAATCAGTTCCCATCCCACCCTTGCAAGCAGGGAAAAGCAGACGTAAAATGAAATGAAAAATGATACATACATACATCTACATACACACACACACAATATATATATATATATATGTATATATATATATATATATATATATATATATATATATAATGTAGGAGGTGAGTTTTATTGTAGTACAATAAAGCAATGCAGATATCGGATAAGAAGCACTCTACAGTTTGTAGGACTGGAGTATACATAATATATAAGAACAAAAGATGGTTAAAAGAGTTCCAGATATATTGATTTAAAACTGCACTATCCACAAGTGTTTTTTAACCTTCATATCATGTCTTCCTGTTTTATCTGATTAAAACACAAATATTATTGCATGATGATATTTGTTTTTGAAATGCACATAATAAAATACATCTTTAACTCTTTTAACCATCTTTTGTTCTTATATATTATATATATATATACATATATATATGCAGTCCACACTGTAAATGTGGTTGGTGTTAGGAAGGGCATCCAGCCGTAGAAAACCTGCCAGATAGTCCTATACGAGCAAGACATGGTAACCCGACCAATCCTAACTCAAGTGGGACAATTCCCGTCCAACCCATGCTAGCGTGGAAGATATATATTAAACGATGATGATATATAGTAATAAATGTTTCTACTTTAGGCACAAGGCCAGCAAAACCCAGTGTATTACTGGTACTTTATTTTATCAACCCCGTAAAGATGAAAGGCAAAGTTAACCTTGGCGGGATTTGAACTCACACCATAAAGGGACGTTACTATGCTGTAAAGAATGGCGTCCGACGCTCTACCGATTAATAATGAATATTTCTCAAAGGAAAAATGTTTTTTCCATAGCAACCACAAGCACCATCACACACCGCCATATTTATCGGACATTCCACATCAAGAAAGAGAGAGGAGTAAACCTACCTTGGACTACAGCATCTGGAGGTACAAAGGGACCTTGGCCAAACTTCAGCTTCACCTTACGGACACCTCCATCCCCGGATATGTCCGACATATTAACGGCTTGCTCCTCAAAAGACAACGTGATGTCTGTGTCAAACGTGAGGTCATCGTACATATTCTTGAAATCTTCTTGGTTCCAACGCTCCCAGCCTTCTTCCTCCAGGGGATCAAAATCTGCAGAGACACACGGGTAACAGACACATTGGGCTATTATGTAGAAGTCTTAAAATATAAATATCATTTTTCATGTTCTTTCGTCACACGTCTGTGACATCTTCAATGGTTATCCCCAAATATGACATCTGTTTCAACACACTATTTGATACCAAAAACCATGCAGAATGGATACATCACAGCCATTATCATATATATATATATATATATATACATACATACATACATACACATCTGATGAACGATGTTAATATTGTCTAGGGTCCTAAAACCCTTAGTAATGGATTAGTTATATATTGTGTTCACTTTTTAATTATATATATATATATATATATATATACGAGCTAAGGTACCCGGCTTTACCCGGGAGAACAGTTGAGAGAAGACAGATAAAAGAGAAAACCACTGCATTGGATGTATTGTCTGGTATGAGGTGAGGCTAATGTGAGAGAGAGACATAAACAAAACAATCATAAAACTTCCTTATTAGGCTGGGGGGAGTAAACTGCTGATTAAATGGTAACATTGGCCCTGGATTTTAAATGTGAAATAACCATAGTCAGTATGATCTTATTCAGCTCCAAAGGACCTCATATGAAACACAGCAATATACCACATAACATTGCTTCTGAAGTGTTTAGCTTTGTTAGTACGGACTATAAGTATCAGTTTTTCTTTGTTCTGTAAAATGAAAGACTGTAAAACTACTTTATAAAAGCTAACACAATATTGTTAAACCTTCCTTATAGATCAAAGGATCTATAGTTTAAGCTGTTTCTAGACTTTCGTGGGACGTTACTCTCTCTCTCTGTGTGACAGCTCCCACCTTTGCAGGTTTAGCTGGCCTCCTCCAAGGTATATCTCGTTGGAGGTCTCTTGGGTAATTTAATGATAGGGACCCCAGTCCTATCATCTCATTTCTACAGCTGAGTAAACTGGAGCAACGTGAAATAAAGTGTCTTGCTCAAGGAAACAACGCATCTCCCGGTCTGAGAATTGAACTCACAACCTTTCGATTGCAAGCCCAATGCTCTAACCACTAAGCCATGCGCCTATGTCTGAATATCTAACACTTTAGTATCTCTCTCTGTATAACTGCCTATCTCTCTGTGTCTCTCCCTCTTTAGATGTGTGTGTATGTGTCTGTAGTTTTCCTGAAATTCAACCAACCAACCAACCAATAAACATCTCTCTTTTATATTATATATAGATATTGTACTTGGCTTGAACAGGTGAAAATAGACAAGTGGACAGGTGCGTTGATAATACAAAATAATTACCTACCATGTTGGTTCTCTTTCTTCTTCAGTTCAAACATAACTTCTGAACTTTCTCTAAGGTGTGAGATATTGATGGCATCTTTCAATTCCATCTGGTTATCACTGGCCTACAAGAGGGAGAAGAGCGACACACATATATATATCATCATCATCATCACCGTTTTACGCGCCCCTCCCCCCCTTCTTCCACGCTAGCATGGGTTAGACGGGTTGTCCTGTTGAGGGCAGTATCCGGTCAGCTGACCTTGTCTAGCTCTTACAGGAACTGATTCTGGCTTGATTTCTAAAGCTGGATGCCCTTCACCAACCTCATTTACAATGAGTGCTGGGTACTTTTTTGCCGTGGCACCCCCACGACCACTTTGCAGTGTGGGCTGGGTGCTTTTTGTTGTGACCGCTACATGATCACTTTACAGTGTGGACTGGGTGTTTGTTGTAACACCTACATGACCACCTTACAGTGTGTACTGGGTGTTGTTTGTTGTAACACCTACATGACCACTTTACAGTGTGGACTGGGTACTTTTTGTTGTGACACCTACATGACCACTTTACAGTGTGGGCTGGGTGCTTTTTGTTGTGACACCTACATGACCACTTTACAGTGTGGGCTGGGTGCTTTTTGTTGTGACACCTACATGACCACTTTACAGTGTGGACTGGGTACTTTTTGTTGTGACACCTACATAACCACTTTACAGTGTGGGCTGGGTACTTTTTGTTGTGTCACCTACATGACTACTTTGCAGTGTGGGCTGGGTACTTTTTGTTGTCACCTACATGACAACTTTGCAGTGTGGGCTGGGTACTTTTTGTTGTGTCACCTACATGACCACTTTACAGTGTGGACTGGATACTTTTTGTAGTGACACCTACATGATCACTTTACAGTGTGGACTGGGTGCTTTTTGTTGTGACCCCTACATGATCACTTTACAGTGTGGACAGTGCTTTTTGTTGTGACCCCTACATGACCACTTTACAGTGTGGACTGGGTGCTTTTTGTTGTGACACCTACATGACCACTTTACAGTGTGGACTGGGTGCTTTTTGTTGTGTCACCTACATGACCACTTTACAGTGTGGACTGGGTGCTTTTTGTTGTGACCCCTACATGATCACTTTACAGTGTGGAATGGGTGCTTTTTGTTGTAACACCTACATGACCACTGTAGATACACAAAATTCACATACATATATATATGTGTGTATAGATATATGTGTGTGTGTGTGTGTGTGTGTGTGTGTGTGTGTGTGTGTGTGTGTGTGTGTGTGTGTGTGTGTGTGTGTGTGTGTGTATATATATATATATACACACACAATAGTAATAATAATTACAAAGGCAAAAATCCAAAGAGAGCTCGAAAAGGATTGTATATATATAGATGTAATAAAAAATATATATAAACCCGTAGAGCAAATGGTTTCAGAAGATCCCATAAAAGGGTGAAAGTAGTGATTCTTTGCTTAAACTTTAATCTGTACTAAATAAATATATATATATATGGAGGCACATGGCTTAGTGGTTAGAACATTGGGCTTGCAATTGAAAGGTTTTGAGTTCAATTCTCAGACCGGGAGATGTGTTGTGTCCTTGAGCAAGACACTTTATTTCACATTGCTCCAGTTTACTCAGCTGTAGAAATGAGATGATAGGGACTGGGGTCCCTATCATTCCACTGTAAAGTGGACGTGGAGGTGCCACGGCAAAAAAGCACCCAGCACTCACTGTAAATGAGGTTGGTGTTAGGAAGGGCATCCAGCTGTAGAAATCAAGCCAGAATCAGTTCCCGTCCCACCCTTGCAAGCAGGGAAAAGTGGACGTAAAATGATGATGATATAACCACATATGTATATACAATCACATATCACATTTATATATATATATATATATATACATAGTGACGAAACATAAGTCAATTGCATGAACTCGTAATCCTTTATTTCGATGATATATATTTCGATGATAGCCATTGAATGGCTATGACCTCATCAGGCAGTTAGTCAGTTCTTAGATATGCCAGCTCTGTGTTTATAGTGTTGATGGTATCAGAGCTTTATATATATATATATATATCTACAATCACATACATATATATATAGAGAGATACATACATCATCATCATCATCATACGTCCGCTTTTCCCTGCTTGCAAGGGTGGGACGGGTCTTATTCAGCACAGCATCTCTCCACTTGTCACGGTCCCTCGTCATCTCCACCGTGAGCTTCAATGAGCTGAGGTCTGTTCTCACCACCTCCGCCCATGTTTTTCGTGGTCTACCTCTACCACGTCTTCCTTCAACTGGCATTTCCTGGCACTTCTTCACCCATCGGTCATCCTCCATGCGCATCACATGTCCATACTACCTCAGTCTCCTCTCACGTACACTACATTCTATCCCTCTCAGACACAGTTTCTCTCTCAACACATTTATGCTGGGTCGTTCACGCACATTTACACTGCACATCCAACGGAGCATGCTTGCCTCGTTTCTCTCCAGCCGTATGTATATATATATATATATATACTTAGCTTTTGTCGACTTGGAGAAAGCCTTCGACAGAGTCCCCCGTTCCATTATCTGGTGGGCTCTTAGAAAACTAGGTGTTGACGAATGGCTTGTGAGAGCTATACAAGCCATGTATAAAGAAACAGTCAGCAAGATTAGAATTAACAACGAATATAGTGAAGAGTTTAGCGTAAAAGTTGGTGTTCATCAGGGTTCCGTTCTTAGCCCCCTACTATTTATTATTGCCCTTCAGGCTATAACAGTGGAGCTCAAGACCGGCTGCCTATGGGAACTCCTATATGCAGATGATCTAACGCTCATAGCTGAATCAATGGCCGAACTAGAGAAGAAATTCCAAACATGGAAGCATGGCCTAGAATCAAAAGGCCTTAAAATTAACCTGTCTAAGACTAAAGTTCTAGTTTGTAGAAAGGAAAATAGGGTACCGGTCCCATCCGGGAAATGGCCATGCTCAGTGTGTAGGAAAGGAGTAGGTAGAAACTCCATTTTATGTCCCAAATGCAAAGTATGGGTGCATAATAAAAGATGTAGTGGGATCACAGGTAAGCTAACTAACATTTCTTCCAGACGATTGAAATTTTATGCAACAAAATTTTTTTAAAAACAGGTTTTTCACCCCTGGGAGGGGCGAAAATGAGCTGACCCACCGCCTGACAGTTCAGACGGGGGGTCAAGCTACACAATAGTATCAAAATTAAAATTAAACTTACAAAATTTCCACAATAAATTGGAACAAAACTTCTGCGCGAAGTGAATTACGTCTACACTATCGAACAGACGACAGAGATCGATATATTTCTTTATTAGCCACAGGGGCACAAAAGAAGGGGACAAATACAAAGGGGGAAGTTTACATACAATAAAAACGTGTAAAATGTTATCACAAATGGAATTTAAAAAGTTAGTCGATAGAGATAGATATATTTCTTTATTAGCCACAGGGGCACAAAAGAAGGGGACAAATACAAAGGGGGAAGTTTACAATAAAAACGTGTAAAATATAGATAGATAGATAGATAGACAGATCAAGAGAGACAGACAGACAGACGCTGTACTGAATAGGGAATGTAAAATGATAGGAATGTAAAATGATAATGACGACGATTATTAAACGTTTAAACAAACTGTAATTGTTCTCCCAGTCATATAACCCTCAGTGTTGAGTTTCTTCTAGTCATATGCCTGGTGGTCACCGATCTGTCCATTTCCTTTGTCTACCAGCATATCAGGAAAAAACTACACATCTCATATATATTTTGTCTGATGAGACTGCATCTGGCCGGTTTTCTCCGGATGGATGCCCTTTCTAACACCAACCACATTTACAGTGTGGAGGATTGGGTGCTTCTTTACCGTGGCTCCTACATATATATATACTAGCCGAATTACCCGCTCCTTGCTGCGCTTCACACATTTTTTTTGTAACAAAATGATTGGATTTTAAATCAGTGATATAATTTATGGAGGAAAACTCTGCATTTCAATATTACTCAATGTAAAATGTAATGCATGAAAAATTGGAAAACATTATTTTTTGTAATATCCAAGGTTAACTTTGCCTTACATCCTTACGGGGTCGATAAAATAAAGTACAAGTAATGCACTGGGGTAATTGCTGACCTTGTGCCAAAAGTAGAAAATTATTAAAACTTATTATTTTGTTTCTTGTAAATAATTATTTTCAAAATATCAATTTAAAACTTTTGTGAATAGGCATCATATCTTGTCATTTACGGGGTTTGTGCCTCCAGGGAAGCCTAATAAGGGGTTTAACGGCCATTAGGCTGTCTTAATATTATTGAAATTTGCTGAAATTTTGTGAATAGGCATCTTATGTTGTCATTTGTTTAAATTTCATATAAATCGAAGGGGAACAATTTCCAGCGGGGGTTTGTGACCGAGGAACCCTTTGATTAGAATGAAATATACGTAAGAAATCAAATGGGCATGAGCCCCACACACGTGTCAAGTTTCAACAAGATCGGTTTTTGAGTTTTAGGTTCACAAACAAATGCACACAAACAGACACAAATTAACATTTATGTATGTATATATATATATATATATATATATATAGGAAAAAGTATGACCTCGACGGCAGAGCTCAAGCTGTTTCGACGGCTATTTCTGGACTCTGGACAGTGTCCAGAAATAGCTGTCGAAACGGCTTGAGCTCTGCCGTCGAGGTCATACTTTTTCCTATTTCCCACTCTACTACCCTAAGTATTGAGTACTCTGGTGCGTTATGGTCCATTTGGTTCCTTACCACAATTCCTTTGTTATATATATATATATATAACGAAGGAAATGTGGTAAGGAACCAAATGGACCATAATGCACCAGAGTACTCAATACTTAGGGTAGTAGAGTGGGAAATAGGAAAAAGTTCAAGACTCCCGACGGCAGAGCTCAAGCCGTTTCGACGGCTATTTCTGGACTAAATTCTAATTTTTTCCAGAAGTAGCCGCCGAAACGGCTTGAACTCTGCCGTCGGGGTCTTGAACATTTTCCTATATATATATATATATAATAATTGTGGCATAGGTAAAATATAACGTCCGGGAAAGTGAAACTAATTTTTATGACAAGTGAATGTGTTTGTTTTTTAGTATTGCGTGTGTGATTATTTTTTCTTTTTCTTTTTTTGTGTATTGTGTGTACGGAAAATTATACTTACCTTATCAACATCCTATACTTACCTTAACATCCTTATTAGACCGTATAAATAGCTGAAATACAGTTGATCTTCTCGCCAAATTTGTTGGCACCAACTCTCTGCCGCCAAAGAAATTCAGCTAAATACGAGGGGAATAAATCGTCGCTTGTCCCATGTTGTCGACGGAGCTTTTTCTTCGCACGGCTCCAAGTGTTCTCTATGAGTTGTGTGTGCACATTAGGGTCTTCAGGATCGACAAAGTTCCGTTGGTGCACAACAACATCATGGAGGTAAATGCCACCTTGAATTTCCTCTATCAGAATAGGAAGCCCAACCATCGGACATGATGTGGCTTCCTGGCAAAATCCATTCCTGTATAATGGGGACAAGAGTCTCACGAGAGAACACTTGGAGCCGTGCGAAGAAAAAGCTCCGTCGACAACATGGGACAAGCGACGATTTATTCCCCTCGTATTTAGCTGAATTTCTTTGGCGGCAGAGAGTTGGTGCCAACAAGTTTGGCGAGAAGATCAACTGTATTTCAGCTATTTATACGGTCTAATAAGGATGTTGATAAGGTAAGTATAGGATGTTGATAAGGTAAGTATAGGATGTTGATAAGGTAAGTATAATTTTCCGTACACACAATACACAAAAAAAGAAAAAGAAAAAATAATCACACACGCAATACTAAAAAACAAACACATTCACTTGTCATAAAAATTAGTTTCACTTTCCCGGACGTTATATTTTACCTATGCCATTATTGTTTCTACTTTTGGCACAAGGCCAGCAATTAACCAGTGCATTACTAATAAAGTACCAGTAATGCACTGGGTATTTGCTGGCCTTGTGCCAAAAGTAGAAACAATTATTCAAATCCCGCAGAGGTTAACTTTGCCTTACATCCTTACGGGGTCGATAAAATAAAGTACCAGTAATACACTGGGATAATTGCTGGCCTTGTGCCAATAATAGAAACAATTATTATATACATACATACAAAGTAAAACCTACCACAGTCAGTAGGCATCTCTCACAAAATAACCCCCGTCCCACCTCCCCCACCCCATCCACACTGCAATGTAAAGTTATGTTGGTGCCACATCCAGGCCGAAAGAAATGAGATCGTGTAGGTGTCACGACAAAAAAAAACACAGTCCACGCTGTAATGTGGCCGTGTAGGTAACACGGTAAAAACCTCCCAGCCCCACACTGTAAATGTGGTTGGTGTTAGGAAGGGCATCCAGCTGTAGAAAACCCGCCAGACAGTCCACACTGTAATGTGGCCGTGTAGGCAACACAGTAAAAACCTCCCAGCCCCACACTGTAAATGTGGTTGGTGTTAGGAAGGGCATCCAGCTGTAGAAAACCCGCCAGACAGTCCACGCTGTAATGTGGCCGTGTAGGCAACACAGTAAAAACCTCCCAGCCCCACACTGTAAATGTGGTTGGTGTTAGGAAGGGCATCCAACTGTAGAAAACCCGCCAGACAGTCCTATGCGAGCAAGACAACCACTCTTGCCTCAAGTGGGAAAACTCCCGTCCAAACCCATGCAAGCGTGGAACACGGACGTTAAACGATGATGATGATCTATGATGATGATCTATTTTTATATATACATTATATATATATATATATATATATATATATATAATGTATATATAAAAATATATATATATATATATATATAATGTATATATAAAAATATATATATATATATATATAATGTATATATTAAAAAATATATATATACATATATATATAAAAATATATATATATAAAAATATATATATATATATATATATATAATGTATATATAAAAATATATATATATTTTTGTATATACATTATATATATACATTATATATATATTTTTATATATACATTATATATATATATATATATATATATATATATATTTTTATATATATATATTTTTATATACGTTATATATATATTATATATACGTTATATATATATTTATATATACATTATATATATTTATATATACATTATATATATATTTATATATACGTTATATATATATTTATATATA
>OZ024764.1:528811-533811 GCA_964016885.1 Eledone cirrhosa | reverse complement strand
TAGTGGTAGTAGTGGTGGTGTGATGGTGGTGGTGGTGTAGTGGTAGTGGTGGTGGTGTAGTGGTGGTGGTGTAGTGGTAGTGGTGGTGTAGTGGTGGTTGTGTAGTGGTGGTGGCGGTGGTGGCGTATTGGTAGTGGTGGTGTGGTGTAGTGGTAGTGGTGTAGTGGTAGTAGTGGTGGTGGTGTAGTGGTGGTGGTGTATTGGTAGTGGTGGCGGTGTGGTGTAGTGGTGGTGTGGTGGTGGTGTAGTGGTGGTGGTTGTTCAGCCTCCCACTGTTTCAATGAGGGTGTGTGAGGGACTGCATTCCTCTCTGTATGTGTGTATGTGTGTGAGAGGGTGTGTGTGTGGCCTATATATATATATATATATAGGAACGAGTAGGACCCCGACGGCTGAGCTCAAGCCATTTCGACCTTTTTCGTTCCTATTACCCACTCTACTACCCTAAGTATTGAGTACTTTGGTGCGTTATGGTCCACCTGGTTCCTTACCACATTTCCTTCGTTACACATATATATATATATGATATAATAAAGTTAAATAAAAAGTCAAATGATTAAAATTTAGCTTCGTTTATTACTGCTATATATATTTCAGTGACAGCCATCTTTGGCTGTGACCTCTTCAGGCAGTTTGAATTAGTATGGTATAGACAAGTACATATGTTGTTTAGGTGTATGATATTGTCAATACTCTGATATGCCCAGTTCTTGGTTGGATTGTTCTTTCATTGAGGAACTGGAATCATATATATATATATATATATATATATATATATATATATATATATATATATATATATATATATACGATATTAACAAATGGAAACTATATTTATAAAACCATATCTATTTTATTATACATATTTCAAGGATACCATGTTAAATTATGGTATGCTTTCATCAGACAAAATACAATATATAACAGTTTTATAAATAAATATTGACATACCCTTTCAAAATGCAACCATTACTGTAGGAAGACTCCGGGATAGGAGTATATATATATATATATATATATCACGAGTATATATATATAGATTGCCTCATCCGATGAACGAATGAAGACGTTTCTTTCGTATTCATCTTATTCGGGAAACCTCTGGTAATGAGGTAATTATTTTGTATTGTTTATTATACATTAAATTTTGCTCTGGTACTTACATAGAGCACTCTTCACTCCTATGACTTTTTCTATTTTCAACGGAAACTTCAATACCTATATATATATATATATATATATATATATATATATATATATATATATATATATATATATATATATATATATATATATATAACGAAGGAAATGTGGTAAGGAACCAGGTGGACCATAACGCACCAAAGTACTCAATACTTGAGGTAGTAGAGTGGGTAATAGGAACCAGTAAGACCCCGACAGCTTAGCTCAAGCCGTTTCGACGGCTAATTCGAAACGGCTTGAGCTAAGCTGTCGGGGTCTTACTGGTTCCTATATATATATATATATATATCACGATAAATTAACGGAGGTATAGGCCCTCGCCATTCCCTGTAAATAATGTGCTTAAAGGAGAAGAAATCCTGAGCTCTTTAAAATACAATATGTTGAAAAGGTAACACACCTGAGAGAGATATACAGTGCGCTATCAATAAAACAGGGGAAAACTCACCAGTGTATGGAATCTATAACCTATGAAAGGCAGACTATGGACATGATACTTAAAAATATAAATTAAAGCGTAAATAAATACCTTTATAACTATAGCGCACTGTATATCTCTCTCTGGTGTGTTACCTTTACAACATATTGTATATATATATATATATACACACACACACACAGACACTCTTATACATACTCACACACACACTCACATATATAGAGATAATATATATATGTATTTCTGTCTTCATATATATATATAAGTACAGTCTGAAAGTACAGTAGCTAGAGTCAGAACTGGATGGAAAAAGTTCAGAGAGCTTATACCACTATTAGCCGCTAAAGGGTTCTCCCTAAAAATGAAAGGCAGGCTGTATGATGCCTGCATACGAACAGCAATGTTGCATGGCAGTGAGACCTGGGCATTGTGTGCAGAGGATATATACAGACTGGAGAGGAACGAAGCTTACATGCTCCGCTGGATGTGTAATAGTAATATACGTGAATGGCAAAGCATAAACGAACTAAGGAAAAAATTAGAAATAAGAGGGATCAGATGTTGTTTACTCGAGAGAAGGCTACGTTGGTATGGTCACGTGATGCGCATGAACGTCGATAGCTGTATAACAAAGTGCAGGGCAATAAAAATAGACGGTAGCCACGGAATAGGCAGACCTAGAAAATCCTGGGACGAGCTGATAAATTCCGACCTCACACACTTACACCTCACCAAGACAATGTCACTGGACCGAGACCTTTGGCGGTACTCAGTAATAGAGAAGACCCGCCTTACCTAAATACAAAGTAAAACCTACTACAGTCAGTAGGCATCTCTAACAAAATACACCCCCATCCCACCACCCCACCCCATCCACACCGCCCCCCTCCTATATAAAGTTATGTTGGTGCCACAAAATCCAGGCCGAAACAAATGAGGTCGTGTAGGTGTCACGACAAAAAAACACACAGTCCACGCTGTAATGTGGCCGTGTAGGTAACACGGTAAAAACGTCCCAGTCCCACACTGTAAATGTGGTTGGTGTTAGGAAGGGCATCCAGCTGTAGAAAACCCGCCAGCCAGTCCTATGCGAGCAAGACAACCACTCTTGCCTCAAGTGGGAAAACTCCCGTCCAAACCCATGCAAGCGTGGAACATGGACGTTAAACGATGATGATGATGATGATGATGATATATATATACACACAAAGGTTGATGAAGACAGAAATACATATATATATTATCTCTATATATGTGAGTGTGTGTGTGAGTATGTATAAGAGTGTGTCTCTGTGTGAGTGTTTGTGCCTGTGTGTCTGATTCTGTCTCTGTGTGTTTGTGTGTCTTTCTGTGTCAGTGTTTGTGTGAGTGTGTGAGTCTCTGTGTGTCTGTGTGTGAGTGTGTGTGTGAGTGTCTGTGTGTCTGTCTGTGTGTCAGTGTCTGTGTGTCTGTCTGTGTGTGAATCTATGTGTGAGTGTGAGTGTATGTGTGTCTGCATGTGTGTGAGTGTGTGTGTGTCTCTGTGTGTGAGTGTGAGTGTCTGTGTGTCTACATGTGTGTGAGTGTGTGTGTGTCTCTGTGTGTGAGTGTGTGTGTGAATCTCTGTGTGTGAGTGTGAGTGTCTGTGTGTCTACATGTGTGTGAGTGTGAGTGTCTGTGTGTCTGTCTGTCTCTGTCTGTGTGTGAGTGTGAGTGTCTGTCTGTGTGTGAGTCTCTGTGTGTGAGTGTCTGCATGTGTGTGAGTGTGTGTGTGAGTCTCTGTGTGTGAGTGCCTGTGTGTCTGTATATGTGTGAGTGTGTGTGTGAGTGCCTGTGTGTCTGTATATGTGTGAGTGTGTGTGTGAGTGTGTGTGTGAGTGCCTGTGTGTCTGCATGTGTGTGAGTGTGTGTGTGTGAGTGTCTGTGTGTCTGCATGTGTGTGAGTGTGTGTGTGAGTCTCTGTGTGTGAGTGCCTGTGTGTCTGCATGTGTGTGAGTGTGTGTGTGAGTCTCTGTGTGTGAGTGCCTGTGTGTCTGCATGTGTGTGTGTGAGTGTCTGTGTGTCTGCATGTGTGTGAGTGTGTGTGTGAGTGCCTGTGTGTCTGCATGTGTGTGAGTGTGTGTGTGTGAGTGTCTGTGTGTCTGCATGTGTGTGAGTGTGTGTGTGAGTGCCTGTGTGTCTGCATGTGTGTGAGTGTGTGTGTGAGTCTCTGTGTGTGAGTGCCTGTGTGTCTGTATATGTGTGAGTGTGTGTGTGAGTGCATGTGTGTCTGCATGTGTGAGAGTGTGTGTGTGTCTGCATGTGTGTGAGTGTGTGTGTGAGTGCCTGTGTGTCTGCATGTGTGTGAGTGTGTGTGTGAGTCTCTGTGTGTGAGTGCCTGTGTGTCTGTATATGTGTGAGTGTGTGTGTGAGTGCATGTGTGTCTGCATGTGTGTGAGTGTGTGTGTGAGTGCTTGTGTGTCTGCATGTGTGTGAGTGTGTGTGTGAGTGCCTGTGTGTCTGCATGTGTGTGAGTGCCTGTGTGTCTGCATGTGTGTGAAATATTACAAATGTCAGGCCACACTTGAGGTGAAATCCTGTTCCCAAATGTTGCCATTGTCCCACTTTACTGTCCTGTCACCTAGCACACCCTCTCACACACACACACACATACACACACACACACACACACACACACACACAGACACACACACACAGCCACACACCCTCTCACACACACACACAGCCACACACCCTCTCACACACACATACACTCACACACCCTCTCACACACATACACTCACACACATACACCCTCTCACACATATACACACACACCCTCTCACACAAATACACACACACCCTCTCACACACACACATACACACATACAGAGAGGAATGCAGTCCCTCACACACCCTCATTGAAACAGTGGGAGGCTGAACAACCACCACCACTACACCACCACCACCACCACCACCACACCACCACCATCACTACACCACCACCACTACACCACCACCACCACCATCACCACCACCACCACCACCACCACACCACCACCATCACTACACCACCACCATCACTACACCACCACCACTACACCACCACCACCACCACCACCACACCACCACCATCACTACACCACCACCATCACTACACCACCACCACTACACCACCACCACCACCATCACTACACCACCACCATCACTACACCACCACCACCACCATCACTACACCACCACTATCACTACACCACCACCACCACTAGACCACCACCATCACCACTAGACCACCAGCACCATCACCACCACTACACCACCACGACCACACCGCCACCACCACCACTACACCACCACCACCTTACTTTCTCCCCAATATATTCAATCATTTTTTTATAAA
>OZ024764.1:516311-523811 GCA_964016885.1 Eledone cirrhosa | reverse complement strand
CTATGCCTTCCTCAGACAAAATACAATATAGACAGTTTTATAGATAAATAGATTTGACATACCGTTCAACATCGACTTGTATTTGAAAAAGTTGATTTGGCAGCCAAATCAACTTTTTCAAATACAAGTCGATGTTGAACGGTATGTCAAATCTATTTATCTATAAAACTGTCTATATTGTATTTTGTCTGAGGAAGGCATAGCATATTGTTAATATGATATCCCTGAAATATATATAATGAAATAAATATGGTTTTATAAATATAGTTTCCATTTATTAATATATTGCATATAAATATATATATATTTGTTTATTTATATATATACATGCCACATATATATATATAAATATATATATATTTGTTTATTTATATATATACATGCCACATATATATATATATAAATATATATATATTTGTTTATTTATATATATACATGCCACACATATATATATATAAATATATATATATTTGTTTATTTATATATATACATGCCACATATATATATATATAAATATATATATATTTGTTTATTTATATATATACATGCCACATATATATATAAATATATATATATTTGTTTATTTATATATATACATGCCACACATATATATATAAATATATATATATTTGTTTATTTATATATATACATGCCACATATATATATAAATATATATATATTTGTTTATTTATATACATACATGCCACACGTGTGTGTGTTTAAAATCTAGTTGTCAACAAGTAAACAACTATATATACGCATATATATATATGTGTGTGTGTGTGTATGTGTGTATGTATATATATACTTGTTTACGTTGAGAACTTACATTTTAAACACACACACATTTATATATATATATATACACATATACACACACATATATATATATATATATACACACACACACACACTTATATAACAACTACAATGCTATAACCTAGATTTTGGTTACTAACGGAGGTTTGATCTGTGTGTATGTATGTATATATATATATATATATATCTGTGTATATATATATATAAATGTGTGTGTGTTTAAAATGTAAGTTCTCAATATATATATATATATACAGATATATATATATATATATATCTGTGTATATATATATATATATATATGTAAGATGTATGGTAGGTCGTATGTGAATCGCGATGATCACGTCCGACTTACCAAATATGTGACGGTAGCTAGTTAAGCTCTATGCGTATACGCAGAGCAGAAATATTAGTGAAAAAGAACAAAGGAACTATTATGACATTATAACAAGTTTATTGCCGACAGCCGTTTCGTCCGACCCCATGGTGGGACTTATCAAGGCATATAACATGTGATTGCAAGATCATTGTTTACATCAACGTATCACTCAAGGCTAGCAGTTTGAAATTGTTGTATACATCAGCAACTCCGCTTTAAGGGGGGCTCTTTTATATTAGTTGTCGGGGTCAGGGATTGAAGTTTAAAAATTAGACAAAAATATATAATTCACGCATCAACATTAAACCAAAAGACTTGGGGTCCCGTAGAAGCACCTCAGAAAATCCCTCAATGAGTGCATAAAGCTTACAGGCTCCAATAAACCTATTAGTCTAGAAGAAAATTAAGAGGCTAATAAAATAAGAAAATAAAAATATAAAGTTTCCCTAAAAAATATATAGAGTTCCTATGAAATTTCTTCTAGAGAAAAAATTTTTTTCCGAAAGAAAAAAACCTTCTTCCCCCGAGACCACGTTTACAAAATTCAGAAAACTGAATTGAAAACTAGGTTGAAAGAAACTAATCAATTAGAGGTTAATTCAGAGAGCCTTCCATAAATCTCTCAGAAAAGGCCCCTATACTATTTCCAATAGGAATTTCTTCCGAGAGACCCTTCGAAGAATTAAAATTTTAGAGAGCCTTTGAGGATAAATATAAAAACGAATTGAGGAAAATTATACATTAAAAGTTAAAAATAAAAAATTACGGTATTTGGGATATCCGATGAATTTTCAAAGGGCTGCTTCAACAGATGCAACTTAGGCATAATAGGTACAATAATCCAAGCAATCTAAGCAATTTAATTAGGGAGCAATTCAAGGAGTTTATCAAATTGGGCAAGATTAAAGAAAGTGGTAACTAAGAAAATACATAAGCAAAAAGACAATAATCATAAAATGTATCTTTAAGAAGGTACAAGGTAGCTTCAATGATCTAACCCCGTATTATCACAAAAAAACATTCTAAAATTATTGATACAGGATTAAAAATTATTACAAAATCATTACAAAATTACCACAAAATCATTACAAAACTATCAAATCATCACAAAATTACCACAAAATCATTACAAAACTATCAAATTATCATAAAATTATCGCAAAATTATTACAAAATTATCATAAAATTATTACAAAAATATAACAGGATGAACATTACTGGTAACCGTGTGGGCGCGATATCCATTCTGCCTATGCAGTCCCCTGCACAGCTCCAGGCACGATATCCACTAGGCGTAAGCAGTCATCTGCATAGCTCCAGGCGCAGTTGGTCTTGTTTAAACGTTCATAGATCACCTGGGGTTCACTATTATCTGCGTGGACTCTCTGGGAGATGTACCTGTGGATCTAATAGCCCGTGGTTGCCGGATGTGGTCCGTTCGATCCTTTAGTTTCAGGGGTTGAACGCTTTCGCGATAGACGAGCCTGCTGGTTCTAAGTCCAAGGTTTCGCCACGCATGATGTATTGGTCCACATGCTATATCGTTAAAAAACCAGTGTGGATTTGACTGGGGTGGTATATTACGAACTCCAAGTTCACACGCGACTGGTCAAAAGCAAAGGGCTGTCCTCTCTTTGTTTGCTGTATGGGTCGTTCTCAGCTTAGATGGTGGTTGTGTTATCCATATTCCGTCAGCCCTGTATATTCAAGACAGATCAGGGTATGTATTCGCGGGTATGGTCCTGCGTCTACGTTATCCAGAGGGTCTCGCTTGTGGTCTTTTGGTTTAATGTTGATGCGTGAATTATATATTTTTGTCTAATTTTTAAACTTCAATCCCTGACCCCGACAACTAATATAAAAGAGCCCCCCTTAAAGCGGAGTTGCTGATGTATACAACAATTTCAAACTGCTAGCCTTGAGTGATACGTTGATGTAAACAATGATCTTGCAATCACATGTTATATGCCTTGATAAGTCCCACCATGGGGTCGGACAAAACGGCTGTCGGCAATAAACTTGTTATAATGTCATAATAGTTCCTTTGTTCTTTTTCACTAATATATATATATATATATATATATATATATGTATATATATATATATCTGTGTATATATATATATATATATATATATATATATATATATATATATCTGTGTATACATATATATCTGTGTATATATATATATATATATATATATATCTGTGTATACATATATATCTGTGTATATATATATATATATATATATATATATATATCTGTGTATATATATATATATATATATATATATATATATATATATATATATATATATATAGGGATTACAATAATCAAAGTTCAGTTTAAGTCATTTATTTGCTTACAATTGTTTCCTCCAAACCGAGGTTTGGATTCTTCGGAGCAACTATTTACTGATCTATAACATACTTGACCTCCTTTTCAACCCAAGAGACACATAAAGCATATGCGCATATTGATCAACAGTGGGGTGACACTCATCAAATGATATAGCATGGCAATTTACATGTAAAGGTTACAGGATAAAAATAAAAATAAAAATAAAAGCAAGAATGAAAATAAAGATAAACATGAAGCGTTGGCAGTCTATGAAGATAAAGCAAGAGGAAAGCTTAGAGTAGTCAGTGCATGAAACAATCTCACGTGTAGCATGCACGCGTGTCTTATTTATACATGATTAGATTTTTATTTTTATTTTTATTTTTATTTTTATTTTTATTTTTATTTTTATTTTTATTTTTATCCTGTAACCTTTACATGTAAATTGCCATGCTATATCATTTGATGAGTGTCACCCCACTGTTGATCAATATGCGCATATGCTTTATGTGTCTCTTGGGTTGAAAAGGAGGTCAAGTATGTTATAGATCAGTAAATAGTTGCTCCGAAGAATCCAAACCTCGGTTTGGAGGAAACAATTGTAAGCAAATAAATGACTTAAACTGAACTTTGATTATTGTAATCCCTATATAACTGCTCTGTAAAACAACTGATGTTATTACATTGAGCTATTTATCTTACTGGTAATAGGATAGTAATTAATGACTATCTCTCACTATTTAAGGTTTGTATATATAATATATTACCATTAAAGGTTTTATTACATACATAACCATAAATAGTACCCTTAATACTGTATATATATATATATATATATATATATATCTGTGTATATATATATATATATATATATATATATATATCTGTGTATATAACAAAACCTGTCAAAGGGCAAAGGAGCTCTTAAGAGTCAATGGCCATCCAAAATCACTGGGAGAGATGACCCCTTAGCCTTTGTCAAGGCAGAATTCTAGGAGAAGGAAAACTCTGATATAACACCTGCAACCCTGATGGTATCCAATGATGTTAACTTGTTCTTCTTTTTGGTAAATATCATCTTGGTTAAGAGAGTGGGACTGGCTTTGTGCAGTGCCTTTGCTCACTATAAAAGCTTCACGGCACAGGCATTGCTTTATATCTGGAGATCTCTCTGCACTTGTCATCACATGGTACCATGGCCCCAGCACTATGTGTCAATAATTGTCATAGGTGTAGTGTTTGTACCAGAGTTTTCAAGTCGCTGGCTGGACTAAAAAGTCACACTCGTTCAGCGCATCGGTAGGGGTTCTCCTACATGGATATGAAGTAGTGGCCGTACTCGAAAACGAGTTGGCAGCCACCATATATATATATATATATATATATATATATCTGTGTATATATATATATATATATATATATATATCTGTGTATATATATATATATATATCTGTGTATATATATATATATATATATATATATATATATCTGTGTATATATATATATATATATATCTGTGTATATATATATATATATATATCTGTGTATATATATATATATATATATATATCTGTGTATATATATATATATATATAATTTTAAGGTATATATATATATATATATATATATATATATATATATATATATATATATATATATATATGTGTGTGTGTGTATATGTATGTATATATATATATATGTAGGAGGTGAGTTTTATTGTAGTACAATAAAGCAATGCAGATATCGGATAAGAAGCACTCTACAGTTTGTAGGACTGGAGTATATATAATATATAAGAACAAAAGATGGTTAAAAGAGTTCCATGTATTTTATTATACGCATTTCAAAAACAAATATCATCCATTCTATTTCTTCCTTCCAATTCATGATGATATTTGTTTTTGAAATGCGCATAATAAAATACTTGGAACTCTTTTAACCATCTTTTGATCTTATATATTATTTATATATATATAATGGCGGCGAAGATTCGAAACCGAATCTGAGCTTTCCCGCCTCTGGGACAAGCCGTGGTAACTTGTTTACGCTCAGGAGACTAACCCCTTGGGAGAGGCTAAACACAGGTAAGAGGTGTTTACGCCTGACAGAAAATAGGTCAGAGGATATATCCATCTTTCTGACTTGTTTACGCTTGGCAAACTAATCCCTTGGGAGACTAACCAAAGTTCAGAGGATATATCTAGCCTTCTAACTTCAACTCTTATAAATACAGGGGTTGTTCACGCCCCGACAGAAAAGAAGTGGGATACAGACAAGACAAGACGTTTTTACAAGCTCTCGTCACGAAAAACCAGTCTGCCATTTATTCTCACCTTCCTGGCTGATCGCTGACTCCTACAATACAAATAAGTAAATATACTGATACGCCGCACACACGCATTCATAGTGGGTCCAGCATTTGTACACGCACCATTCATTTCTGTTTACACATATTATAATCGTATGCTGTGATACTTGAATTTACATGGCTCGAAGAGCCACCAAATTATTGTATGAATATTTTGTGTCAATTATTTTATCATTCAATATTCAAATTGAATATTGTGTAATGAAATAAACTTTGTAACAACACTCCTGGTATTTTTATATCGAAACCACCATACCAACAGTTACATCCATCCACTTATCGTTACAACCACACATAATATTCCGTTATATATATATATATATATATATATATATATATATAACGGAAAACTTGAACCGTTGAGGTAACTTTTGTTGGTTATGTCAAAATTTATAAAACAAACTTTGTATTTTATCTGATGAGTGCGTACCACAGTTTTGGTACCCTTGAAATATATATAATAGAATAAATATGGTTTTATAAATATAGTTTCCATTTATTTAATATCATTGAATATTATACTCCAGAAATCTGTTGAGTGCTCTGAATCAGTTATAAACATTTATATTTGTTGAATTACCAACAAATTGAATATCCCTTTTGCTTGTATAGACAAATAGATTATATTATACAATAGAGTATATATACAGCTAGATCCAAACATATATATACATACATACATCATCATCATCATCATCATTCGTCGACTACTGTCGAGATGATGGATCTCACTCTCATGCCCCAGAATTCCCTGTCCCCCATCACCGCCCCCAGGTCCCGTCTACTGATTCCCGTATCCCTAGAGATAACGTCAGGGAATGACAGCTTCCTACTCCTAGTCAAGCTGGAGTCAGGGTTCCAGAGCAAGAGAGCGGATATGATTTCATTGCTGGCACGGTGACAGTGGCCAGCAAATTGAGCTCTCCGGGATTTTAGAAGGGCAGAGGCTTGAGGGAGTTTGCCATAGATTTTAGACAAGGTGGGATGTCGTTTCCAGGATAGGTTTTGCACTTTCATTAAGAGGCGGGTATATGTGCCATCCAATCTCCTCTCAAGTTGTGATCTTAGTGTCCAAGTTTCGGATCCATAAAGTAATATGGGCTTCATGGTTGCTTGGAATATACATACATATATATACTACCAAAATTAAATTAAAGATGCCATGTCTGAGAATATCAGAAACAGGCACCATTCCTAAGTTTGAAGATTCTAAGTAATAAATCCGAGCATTTAACATTAAATTAAAAGTAGGATGACATGCATATATACATACATATTTATAGGAAAATGTTCAAGACCCAACACCCGCTCTACTACCCAAAGTATTGAGTACTCTGGTGCGTTATGGTCCACCTGGTTCCTTACCACACTTCCTTCGTTTCGAATCCGGTTTCCGATTCTTCTGTATTCTGGAATGTAGATAAAAAATGATTAATAAAACAGGTAGACATCATAAAAAGGTAATTTATTCCAAGTGCTTACAAATGTTTCTTTAGTAGTTACACAGCCTTGTCATGACTGAATCTTAACCATCTACTATGTCAGGGTATGCCATGCATCATCTTATTTTATCTGATGAGGACGTACTGTTGAAG
>OZ024764.1:506311-513811 GCA_964016885.1 Eledone cirrhosa | reverse complement strand
ATATATATATATATATATATATATATTCATAAATATATATATATATATTCATATATATATATATATATATATATATATATATATATATATATATATATTCATATATATATTCATATATATATATATATTCATATATATATATATATACATATATATATATATATATATATTCATATATATATATATATATATTCATATATATATTCATATATATATATATATTCATATATATATATATATACATATATATATATATATATATATTCATATATATATATATATATATTCATATATATATTCATATATATATATATATATTCATATATATATATATATATATTCATATATATATATATATATATTCATATATATATATATATATATTCATATATATATTCATATATATATATATATATTCATATATATATATATATATATTCATATATATATATATATATATTCATATATATATATATATATATTCATATATATATTCATATATATATATATATATATATATATATATATATATATATATTCATATATATATATATTCATATATATATATATATATATATATATATATATATTCATATATATATATATATATATATATATATATATATTCATATATATATATCATCATCATCATCATCATCAACGTTTAACGTCCGTGTTCCACGCTTGCATGGGTTTGGACGGGGGTAGTCCCACTTGAGGCAAGAGTGATTTTCTTGCTCGCATAGGACTGTCTGGCAGGTTTTCTACAGTTGGATGCCCTTCCTAACACCAACCACATTTACAGTGTGGGTCTGGGAGGTTTTTACCGTGTTGCCTACACGGCCACATTACAGCGTGGACTGTGTGTTTTTTTGTCGTGACACCTACACGATCTCATTTGTTTCGGCCTGGATGGCGCGGCACCAACATAACTTTACATAGAACGGGGTGGTGTGGATGGGGTGGGGGTGGGGGTGGTGGGACGGGGTGTATTTTGTTAGAGATGCCTACTGGCAAGGCGGGTCTTCTCTATTACTGAGTACCGCCAAAGGTCTCGGTCCAGTGACATTGTCTTGGTGAGGTGTAAGTGTGTGAGGTCGGAGTTTATCAGCTCGTCCCAGGTTTTTCTGGGTCTGCCTATTCTGTGGCTACCGTCTATCTTTATTGCCCTGCACTTTGTTATACAGCTATCATCCTTCATGCGCGTCACGTGACCATACCAACGTAGCCTTCTCTCTAGTAAACAACATCTGATCCCTCTTATTTCTAATTTTTTCCTTAGTTCGTTTATGCTTTGTCGTTCACGTATATTACTATTACACATCCAGCGGAGCATGCAAGCTTCGTTTCTCTCTAGTCTGCGTATATCCTCTGCACACAATGCCCAGGTCTCACTGCCATGCAACATTGCTGTTCGTATGCAGGCATCGTACAGCCTGCCTTTCATTTTTAGGGAGAACCCTTTAGCGGCTAATAGTGGTATAAGCTCTCTGAACTTTTTCCACCCAGTTCTGACTCTAGCTACTGTACTTTCAGAGCACCCTCCCCCACTGCTGATTTTGTCACCCAGGTAACGGAAGCTGTCCACTATTTCTATAGAACCCTCTGCGCAGTTGAAAGAGCTAGTATTTTATGGGCACTTGCTGCTACTTATATCCCCAGAACACCGGCCACATGTAAAATCTATGTTCTTAGTTAGCTTACCTGTGATCCCACTACATCTTTTATGCACCCAAACTTTGCATTTGGGACACAAAATGGAATTTCTACCTACGCCTTTCCTACACTCTGCGCATGGCCACTTCCCGGAGGGGACCGCCGCCTTATTTTCTTTCTTACAAACTAGAACTTTAGTCTTAGCTAGGTTAATTTTAAGGCCTTTTGATTCTAGGCCGTGCTTCCATGTTTGGAATTTCTTCTCTAGCTCGGCCATTGATTCAGCTATGAGCGTTAGATCATCTGCGTATAGGAGTTCCCATGGGCAGCCGGTCTTGAACTCCACTGTTATAGCCTGGAGGGCAATAATAAATAGTAGGGGGCTAAGAACAGAGCCCTGATGAACACCAACTTTTACGCTAAACTCTTCACTATATTCGTTGTTAATTCTAACCTTGCTAACTGTTTCTTTATACATGGCTTGTATAGCTCTCACAAGCCATTCATCAACACCCAGTTTTCTAAGAGCCCACCAGATAATGGAACGGGGGACTCTGTCGAAGGCCTTCTCCAAGTCGACGAAAGCTAAGTATAGGGGTTTACTTTTAGCTAGGTACTTCTCCTGTAGTTGTCGTACAATGAAAAGAGCGTCTGTGGTACTTTTTCCTGACACAAACCCGAACTGCATTTCATCTAGATCAATTCTCTCTCTGATTAGTTGCACTATAACTATATTCATATATATTTATATATATATATATATATATATATATGTATATATATATATTCATATATATTTATATATATATATGTATATATATATATATATTTATATATATGTTATGTAATTCCAAAAGAAAAGCAAAGGAAAAAAGACTGCTCTATGTATAGAACAGATCTATTTAATTATATATATATATATATATATATAAACACACACATATATATATATATATATATATATATTTATATTTATATATATATATATATATATAATATATTTAGAAACACACAGATACATGCGGACACACACATATACATCCAACTGCAAGTTAATGGTGCCAACCTCACCGATGTTGCTCAATGAATGACTGGGACAGACCAATCCGGTTGAACTAGACTGAACCAGTATCAGAGTTAAAAATACATTATGAAGAGAGAAGGAACATTTAGATATAATTAGTAATAAAATGTATCATACCTAAACTGCTCCTAGATTCCTCGACTACGTAGTTTCGTGGCATAAACAAAAACAATACATCATAAAGATATAGAGCCTTTGCGAGGTCTGCCGACTTATCAAGAGGATACCTCATTTCACTAGCTTCAAGAATGCGTCTACACGACGTGAGAAAGAATCCCAAAAGGCGGAGGGGGAGATAGTCACGCGATATAACGGTCGAGAAACAGAGCTAAGCCTCTTATAACCCCGAAGAAAATACCACGGAGGCGGAGGGGGTATTTATATCGAAGCCGTAGAAGAGGTGGTAAAGGAGGCGAGAAGTATGAGTAATGGCAGCTTTCCAGCAGTCACCACACTTCAAAGATTACTCGACCAGAGGGAGTTATGAACAATATATTTAGAAACACACAGATACATGCGGACACACACATATACATGAATGCATCCACATCCAACCGCAAGTTAATGGTGCCAACCTTACCGATGTATATATATATTTATTAATTAAAATAACATTAAAGTTTAAGCAAAGAAAATAGTGTAAAGATGCATAGTTAACATATTAAAAATTAAAAATTATCCCTTGTAATTGTTTGATGAGTTTATTTTATATATATATGTATATATGTCAATCGACTTAATTTAGTGTATATACATAGAACTCATAACATTAAGTTCATATGTAGGTATGTCACTATCTGTAAACCAATTATTGTATTTTATCTGACGATAGCGTACCCAAATACTGGTACCCTTGAAATATATATAATAAAATGAATATGGTTTTATAAAGATAGTTTCCATTTATTAATATTATTTATTTATATATATATATATATATATATATATATATATATATATATATATATATATATAATATATAAGGTCAAAAGATGGTTAAATGAGTTCCATGTATTTTATTATGCGCATTTCAAAAACAAATATCATCATGCAATAACATTTGTGTTTTCATCAGATAAAATAGGAGGACATGATATGAAGGTTAAAAAACACTTGTGGATAGTGAAGTTTTAAATCAACATATGTTGATTTAAAACTGCACTATCCACAAGTGTTTATCTGATTTTATCCTATTTAATCTGATGAAAACACAAATATTATTGCATGATGATATTTGTTTTTGAAATGCGCATAATAAAATACATGGAACTCTTTTAACCATCTTTTGTTCTTATATATTATGTATACTCCAGTCCCACAAACTGTAGAGTGCTTCTTATCCGATATCTGCATTGCTTTATTGTACTACAATAAAACTCACCTCCTACATATATATATATAAGGATTATATATATATATATATATATATTTATATATATATATATATATATATATATATATATATATATATATATATATATATATATCATCATCATCATCACTCGTCGACTACTGTCGAGATGATGGATCTCACTCTCATGCCTCAGAATTCCCTGTCCCCCATCGCTGCCCCCAAGTCCTGTCTACTGATTCCTGCATCCCTAGAGATAACGTCAGGGAATGACAGCTTCCTACTCCTAGTCAGGCTGGAGTCAGGGTTCCAGAGCAAGAGAGCGGATATGATTTCATTGCTGGCACGGGGTAACAAATTATTGTTATAAGTAGTCCACTTAGGTGTAGTCCAGTTAGGGTACTCCGGGTAGTGGATGATATCAACGCTTGGCTAAGTTTGAGTCAACAATGCGTTTCCATGTGATGCTGCGAGTACGCTGTAATTCCTATGTTGTAAACACTTGGAGTAATAATATAGACCACACAAATCTCACTACAGTGATAAATCCTTCATCTGTCAGATAAAAACCGATTCTTACGGCCACCTGACCTACGGTAAAGGAAATGGTACATTGTTTAAAGACACCGGCTTATCTTTACACTAGATATAATACACCCCACGACAGCTTTTACATGTCAATTTTATACATCTGCCTCATGTCAGCTAATTTTACACGCTAAAATCGAAGATATACTATACTTCCCACCTAGATTGATGTGATTATTTCAAATATTTTATTGCTAGCATTGTTAATATTGTTGTTATTGTTCTGATTGAATGCCATTACTACTATATATAGTAGCCATGCCTGTATATTCTTTTCATTCTCACAAGCTCCGATGAATTGACTGGTTATAACTATGTATTGGTGATCGAGTAACGTGAAAATAAGCGGGTATCGATCTCTAGACCTACCAGTTCAGAGAAACAATTGTCAGCAATGAGATTAAAAACCTTTTTTGTATAGCAAACCGTGTCACTCTTCTCTCCACTCAAGCCCAAAACCAAATCAAGCTAAACAGGTCAAAACAAAATAAATGATAAAAAATAAATGATTATATATATATATATATCATTTATTTTGTTTTGACCTGTTTAGCTTGATTTGGTTTTGGGCTTGGGTGGAGAGAAGAGTGACACGGTTTGCTATACAAAAAAGGTTTTTAATCTCATTGCTGACAATTGGTAGGTCTAGAGATCGCTATCCGCTTATTTTCACGTTATTCGATCACCAATACAAAGTTATAACCAGTCAATTCATCGGAGCTTGTGAGAATGAAAAGAATATACAGGCATGGCTACTATATATGGTAGTAATGGCATTCAATCAGAACAATACTAACAATGCTAGCAATAAATTATTTGAAATCATTTATTATAAAAAATAAATGATTATATATATATATTTATGTTTAACTTGATTTGGTTTTGGGCTTGGGTGGTTAATAATGCCTTCTTGACCACCTTTTCAGTTTTGTATGGCTTCTTAACACATTGTTTAGCTCTGGTTTTTAACTATTGAGCACTTTGCCAGTATCATTTCTGCTTTTTGCGTTTCGCTTCGCTTTTCCTGCCCGCCGAAATGCGATTCTCGTTGAATCTTTATTTGTATATATATATATGGAGGCACATGGCTTAATGGTTAGAGCATTGGCCTTGCAATTGAAAGGTTGTGAGTTCAATTCTCAGACCGGGTGATGTGTTGTTTCCTTGAGCAAGACACTTTATTTCACATTGCTCCAGTTTACTCAGCTGTAGAAATGAGATGATAGGGACTGGGGTCCTTATCATTCCACTGCAAAGTGGTCGTGGAGGTGCCACGGCAAAAAAGCACCCAGCACTCACTGTAAATGAGGTTGGTGTTAGGAAGGGCATCCAGCTGTAGAAATCAAGCCAGAATCAGTTCCCGTCCCACCCTTGCAAGCAGGGAAAAAGCGGACGTAAAATGAAATGATGATGATGAAATGATATGCAAAAGTTCTATTTAAAATTGTTGGGATACAACAAGTAAATATTTTTATAACTGATATAAAGCACTCGACAAGTATTTGGAGTAGATATACAGTATCCAGATGGCTTCCAAAAATAATGGTCGCATTTTAAAAGGGTACGTCAAAGCTTATTTGTAAAACTGTTATATATTGTATTTTGTCTGATGAAGGCATACCATAATTTAATTTGGTATCCCTGAAATATGTATAATGAAATAAATATGGTTTTATAAATATAGTTTCCATTTATTAATATCGTATATATATATATATATATATATATATATATATATGTATATGTATATATATATATGTATATATGTATGTATATTTATATGTATATATATGAATATAAATATGTATGTATGTATATATATGAATATAAATATGTATGTATATATGTATGTATATATATGAATATAAATATGTATGTATATATATGAATATAAATATGTATGTATGTATATATGTATGTATAATATATACATACAATAAGATCCAGTGCTGTTTTATTCTGAATAGTAGTTTGGTGGGAATCTTACATAACCAACCAGCTTTGCATTTAGGACACATTGTCTAACATATGGTTACGTAATATATATATATATGTGTGTGTGTGTCTGTGTGTGTGTGTGTGTGTGTATATATATATACCACCACCCCACTCTCAAGAGCGTGAAACTAATAAACCTTTGTTCGTACTGCCTCTGTTTTGTTCCTGTTCAATTTTTCACTATATATATATATATATATATATAATGGAAAAATTTGAACAGGGACAAAATAGAGAGGCAGTACAATCAATGTTTATTAATTTCACGCTCAGGAGAGTGGGGGGTAGGTGGGGGACGACGTTTCGGGCATAAGCCCTTCCTCAGGTGAGAAGTGTGTGGGAACAGAGTTCAAAAGGTGTGTAGGGGAGTGGTGGAGAGACATATAGCGAAAGGAAACGGTGCGAATGAAAAAATAACAAATAAAGATAAAAAATAAAAATAAAGCATGATCAAAATACAAGGAATGAGAACATTTAAAAATAAAGGCATGATCAAAATAAACTGAAATTAAAGGGGGGTAAACAGGTGGTGGAAGGGTGTGGGGTGAGTAGGGGTGGTGGCGGGTGGAGTAGGGCAGAGGCTGAAGGTGGTGTGTGTGTGTAGGTGTGCGTGTGTGTGTGTATGTGAAAGTAAGGGTTGGGGGAAGAACGGGGTTGCATGTTCAGGAAGAGGTGTGTGTGGGGGTGTTTTTGTGGGTCGGAGTGTCTGTGCATGTGTGGATAGGGGGTGGGGGGAGAGGAATCAGGAGGCTGAGGGTGTAAATATGTGGTGGGAAGCACGTGTGTGTGGGGTTTAAGCGTGTTGTGGCTGTGGGTGGCGTGT
>OZ024764.1:490000-500000 GCA_964016885.1 Eledone cirrhosa | reverse complement strand
ATACAACAGTTTTATATATATACATATATATAAGGACAATACAAAGTTTTATATTTATATATATATATATATATATATATATATATATATACAGGGTGTCGCAAAAGATGTATACAGAAAATATCTTTAGAAAATGAATTCTGTTTTATAGGCATTATTTAAATTATGTAAACACTTGTGGGTGTTTACATACCACTGAATTATGTTTGTAGATCATTTCATTTTAGGGAAAGGCTGGGTATTCTAATAAATATTGCCTGTACAGGTAATCAAAGTATGCATACATTTTTAGGGGACACCCAGCATATATGAGTGTATGTGCAATTTTGTTTGTTTGTAAACCTAAACAAAAATATGCATAAACATACACTATAATATATATACATACAATACATATATATATATACATACAATACATATATATATATACATACAATACATATATATATATACATACAATACATATATATATATATACATACAATACATATATATATATATACATACAATACATATATATATATATACATACAATACATATATATATATATACATACAATACATATATATATATATACAATACATATATATATATATACATACAATACATATATATATATATACATACAATACATATATATATATACATACAATACATATATATATATATACATACAATACATATATATATATATACATACAATACATATATATATATATACATACAATACATATATATATATATACATACAATACATATATATATATACATACAATACATATATATATATACATACAATACATATATATATATACATACAATACATATATATATATACATACAATACATATATATATATACATACAATACATATATATATATACATACAATACATATATATATATACATACAATACATATATATATATACATACAATACATATATATATATACATACAATACATATATATATATACATACAATACATATATATATATACATACAATACATATATATATATATATATATACATACAATACATATATATATATACATACAATACATATATATATATATACATACAATACATATATATATATATATATATATATATATACATACAATACATATATACATACAATACATATATATATATATATACATATATATATATACATACAATACATATATATATATATATACATATATATATATACATACAATACATATATATATACATACAATACATATATATATATATACATACAATACATATATATATATACATACAATACATATATATATACATACAATACATATATATATATATATACTACAATACATATATATATATATATACTACAATACATATATATATACTACAATACATATATATACATATATATATACATACAATACACACACACACACATATATACATACATACAATACACACACACACACATATATACATACATACAATACACACACACACACATATATACAATACACACACACATATATATATATATATATATACAATACACACACACATATATATATATATATACAATACACACACACATATATACATCTATATATATATATATATATATATATGTATATACAATACACACACACATATATATATATATATATACATATCAATAATATTAATAAATGGAAAATATCTTTATAAAACCATATTTATTTCATTATACGTATTTCAAGGGTACTAACATTTTAGTACGCTTTCATCAGATAAAATATAATAATTGATGTTAAGATAGTGACATATCTACATGTGAACTTAATGGTATAAGTCCATTGAAGATATCACACCAATTATATTTTATCTGATGAAAGTGTACTTAAATACTGGTACCCTTGAAATACGTATAACAACATAAATATGGTTTTATAAAGATATTTTCCATTTATTAATTAAGATAATGATTCTCCAGAAAAAAACCGTTGAGTGCTTCCAGTCTGTTGTAAATTGTTGAATAATCAACAACCCAAATAACTCATTGTTTATATATATATATACATATATATATCTGTGTTTATTGGCAACTAATCACAATTCTGTTTGAATACCAATGACATTTTCGAAACTAGTAAATAAATCCCATATGAAAGCTAAATATATAAATATATATATATATATATATAATGTAAAGAGCCCTTTCGGTCACCAATGACCAGGGATTTGTACCTAAAAAGTTCCCCTCTGAGGCACAAGTCCGGGCAAGGGTGTTTGTGGAAAACCACCAGTCACCCATGTATACCAGTCTCTCCTCTCCACCCCACCGATGTTGTCCAAGGGAAAGGTAATGGCTGATACAGCTTGACACCAGTGACATTATATATATATATATACACTAAACTATATATGTTGTCCAAGGGAAAGGTAAATGGCTGCTACAGCTTGGCACCAGTGATATTATATATATATATATATATATATATATATATACACACTAAACTATATATGTTGTCCAAGAGAAAGGCAATGGCTGCTACAGCTTGGCACCAGTGATATTATATATATATATATATATATATACACTACACTATATGTTGTCCAAAGGAAAGGTAATGGCTGTTACAGCTTGGCACCAGTGATATAACATATATATATATATATATATATATATATACACTAAACTATATATGTTGTCCAAGAGAAAGGCAATGGCTGCTACAACTTGGCACCAGTGGCATCACAACTCATTTCTACAGCTGAGTAAACTGGAGCAACGTGAAATAAAGTGTCTTGTTCAAGGACACAACACATCACCCGGTCTGGGAATCAAACTCACAACCTCACGATTGCAAACACCGGGTGATGTGTTGTGTCCTTGAGCAAGACACTTTATATCACGATGCTCCAGTTTACTCAGCTGTAGAAATGAGTTGTGACACCACTGGTACCAAGCTGTATCAGCCTTGGACACCATCATATATAGTGTATATACAATATATATATATATAGTGTATATATAATATATATATAGTGTATATATAATATATATAGTGTATATATAATATATATATAGTGTATATATAATATATATATAGTGTATATACAATATATATAATATATATATATAATATGTATATACAATATATATAATATATATATAGTGTATATATAATATATATATAGTGTATATACACTATATATATATATAGTGTATATACAATGTATATATAGTGTATACAATGTAGAAATGAGTTGTGACACCACTGGTACCAAGCTGTATCAGCCTTGGACACCATCATATATAGTGTATATACAATATATATATAGTGTATATACAATATATATATATATATATATAGTGTATATATGAGTTGTGACACCACAGGTCCCAAGCTGTATCAGCCATTACCTTTCCCTTGGACAACATATATAGTGTTTCTTTTTTCAGAGCTTCCCTTTCCTAGAAAAGTGTTATGACAACAACTGGGGGCCTTTCACTCCTATTTAGACATATATATTTACATATATATATATATATATATATATATATATATAAGCATGTATATATATATATACATATGCATATATATTTATATAGTTCTGTAACCTACATAGAGCACTCTTTTTTCCTGGACCTTTCCGACAGAATTACTTCACATATATATATTTATATAAATATATATATATATATATAGTGTTCATAGGTCAAAGTCTGAGGTGACTACACATCAAGATGGTACTCAAGGCACATTAGGGTGCACATTGTGTATATATATGTCCGTGTGTATATATATATATATATATATATATATACACACACAACACTAGGTAGATAAATATACTCTAAGCGATGTTAACGTCTACTTACAGAAATGGTTCTGTATATAAACAATATATTGTCTAGTAGTTTCTCAATTGATATATATCCCGTTATATATTGTTTAACCCTTTAACATTTACATTACTCTATATATACTATTGTATTTTCACAGTAAAGGCTTTACCTCACATAATACCTCACATAACATTTACAGTACTCTATATATACTATTGTATTTTCACAGTAAAAGCTTTATCTCACATAATGTCTCTCATAACATTTACATTACTCTATATATACTATTGTATTTTCACAGTAAAGGCTTTACCTCACATAATATCTCACATAACATTTACATTACTCTATATATACTATTGTATTTTCACAGTAAAGGCTTTACCTCACATAATACCTCACATAACATTTACATTACTCTATATATACTATTATATTTTCACAGTAAAGGCTTTACCTCACATAACATTTACATTACTCTATATATACTATTATATTTTCACAATAAAGGCTTTACCTCACATAACATTTACATTACTCTATATATACTATTATATTTTCACAGTAAAGGCTTTACCTCACATAATACCTCACATAACATTTACATTACTCTATATATACTATTGTATTTTCACAGTAAAGGCTTTACCTCACATAATATCTCTCATAACATTTACATTACTCTATATATACTATTGTATTTCCACAGTAAAGGTTTTACCTCACATAATGTCTCTCATAACATTTACATTACTCTATATATACTATTGTATTGTCACAGTAAAGGCTTTACCTCACATGATATCTCACATAACATTTACATTACTCTATATATACTATTGTATTTTCACAGTAAAGGCTTTACCTCACATAATATCTCACAACATTTACATTACTCTATATATACTATTGTATTTTCACAGTAAAGGCTTTACCTCACATAATATCTCACATAACATTTACATTACTCTATATATACTATTGTATTTTCACAGTAAAGGCTTTACCTCACATAATGTCTCTCATAACATTTACATTACTCTCTATATATACTATTGTATTTTCACAGTAAAGGCTTTACCTCACATAATATCTCACATAACATTTACATTACTCTATATATACTATACTATTTTCACAGTAAAGGCTTTACCTCACATAATATCTCGCATAACATTTACATTACTCTATATATACTATTGTATTTTCACAGTAAAGGCTTTACCTCACATAATATCTCACATAACATTTACATTACTCTATATATACTATTATATTTTCACAGTAAAGGCTTTACCTCACATAATGTCTCTCATAACATTTACATTACTCTATATATACTATTGTATTTTCACAGTAAAGGCTTTACCTCACATAATATCTCACATAACATTTACATTACTCTATATATACTATTGTATTTTCACAGTAAAGGCTTTACCTCACATAATACCTCACATAACATTTACATTACTCTATATATACTATTATATTTTCACAGTAAAGGCTTTACCTCACATAACATTTACATTACTCTATATATACTATTATATTTTCACAATAAAGGCTTTACCTCACATAACATTTACATTACTCTATATATACTATTATATTTTCACAGTAAAGGCTTTACCTCACATAATACCTCACATAACATTTACATTACTCTATATATACTATTGTATTTTCACAGTAAAGGCTTTACCTCACATAATATCTCTCATAACATTTACATTACTCTATATATACTATTGTATTTCCACAGTAAAGGCTTTACCTCACATAATGTCTCTCATAACATTTACATTACTCTATATATACTATTGTATTGTCACAGTAAAGGCTTTACCTCACATGATATCTCACATAACATTTACATTACTCTATATATACTATTGTATTTTCACAGTAAAGGCTTTACCTCACATAATATCTCACAACATTTACATTACTCTATATATACTATTGTATTTTCACAGTAAAGGCTTTACCTCACATAATATCTCACATAACATTTACATTACTCTATATATACTATTGTATTTTCACAGTAAAGGCTTTACCTCACATAATGTCTCTCATAACATTTACATTACTCTCTATATATACTATTGTATTTTCACAGTAAAGGCTTTACCTCACATAATATCTCACATAACATTTACATTACTCTATATATACTATTATATTTTCACAGTAAAGGCTTTACCTCACATAATGTCTCTCATAACATTTACATTACTCTATATATACTATTGTATTTTCACAGTAAAGGCTTTACCTCACATAATATGGAATCTATGAGATTTAGATATTATTTATTTTGAGAACACTACATTATCTATATGTACATTAGTATGATCGGCTGGTCTGAATAGAACGAGGTGAAAGAATTCTGGCCGTGTTAAACAAGTGTTAAACTTGTATAATTTATGCCCTGAACTGATGTTCATGAAGTTTATTTATTGAGAAACAATCAATTTATATTTATATGTATTGATTAAACCTAAATTTAGTGTGTGTGTGTGTGTGTGTGTGTGTGTGTGTGTGTGTGTGTGTGTGTGTGTGTGTGTGTGTGTGTGTGTGTGTGTGTATATATATATATATATATATATATATTTGTAAGATTGCAATAAATGCATCCGTAGGTGGTATGCTGTTTGAGCACTCGATGCTCACTCGGAGCAGACTATATATATATATATATTCCTCGTTATATATATATATATATATATATATTCCTCGTTATATATATATATATATTGTTTGGAAAGAGAGATATATTTTAACTTTAATTATATCTCATATAAAATAATACAACTGGCTTTCCACAAAATACATATAGTTAGCACCCCAAACACTAAATTGGGTTTATACTAACATATAACCTAATGTTTGTTGAGTGAGATGGTTACCAGTCGGAGTTTAGCTTAAAGCTTTCTCTGTTATTGTATTAAATATATATATATATATATATATATATATATATAACGAGGAATCACCGATACATTAAAACACAATTTATTAACATATTACATGTGTTTCTCCGACGATCAGCTCAAGGCAAGGATCTATTATAGGCCGAACCTGACTCTGCACTCGCAAGGTCCTCAGATATGTTTATCGTTTTTAAGGCATTTCTTCATACTACCTTGAAAACGATAAACTTATCTGAGTACTCTGTGAGTGCAGAGTCAGGTTCGACCTATAATAGATCCTTGCCTTGAGCTGATCGTCGGAGAAACATATGTCATATGTTAATAAATTGTTTTAATGTATCACTGATTCCTCGTTATCTGTAATATATATATATAATTCATAGTATAATGAGAAGAGCTAATCACAAGAAAGCTGTTATATATATATAAAATCCAACGTCAATAAATACGCCAGGATTTTTTCATTCTGATGATTGAAAGCAAAATTTTTTTGCTTTTAAGAAACCACTGGTAAATGGAATAATTGCCTTATGTTGTTTATTACATAACTATATATAAGATAGATAGATTTAAATGATACATATATATATATAGTGAGAGAGAGAGGATATATATATATATATATATATATATATATATATATACCCACACACAGTCCCAATGGGGTCTTTCCTTAATTTCGGCTGGCTAGCTTTAATTTACATTTATATAAGAGGAGAAGATGATGTAGTTTGCTTTAGAGGACTACAATGATGCAATGGTGACAGATTAACAACACAAGATAAACTGCTCCGTATTAGCTTCTTCGATTGTGCTTTTGATAAAGGAGACTTGTTCCGAAATATTAAGGGCTACTCAAATACCTCCAGGTTAAAATATTCTAACTTTGTTATAGTTATATTTTAACATTTAATGTTGTATTTGCATTGCTGTAACCCTCTAAACAAATAAAAACAAAAAAAACAACACTTTTCTACACTTTCTACAATGTGTACCTTTATCAACACAAACTATGAAACTAATAGTTCAATCCATGTGGTCCAACTAAATGCATGCGTGAGTGTGTGTGTGTGTGTGTGTACATGTATATATATATATACACACACACGCAAACATTATATATATATATATATATATACATATATATTAACTATTTATATATTTATTTACTTTTTATAAGAATTTAATTGACTAGTTTTGAAAATATGAAGGGTTTTTAAACAGAATTACATGAAATTGTACAGTCTAGTACTCAATGAAACTATATGTGTGTGTGTATGTAATATATATATATATATATGTGTGTGTGTGTGAGTGTGTACGTATATATATATATATATATATATACGGGGTGTATCAAAAAGCATCATCCGATTTTAAAAGGCTATATATTTTAAACAAATATAGCCTTTTGAAATTGGATGATTCTTTTTTATACACCCTGTATATGTGTTTGTGTGTGTATATTATATAGTGTGTACTATATACATTTATATATATACATTTATATTTTTTTTTACTAATTTCAGTCATTAGACTGCAGCCGTGATGAGGCACCACTTTGAATGAGGGGGAGGGCGAAGCAAAGAGAATAGTCTGAAAGAAGACAATCACTAGATTGGACCAAGGAAACAATGTTTCCATTGGTCTTTCCATTACTGATACTATCTGTCTGTCACAACTCCTGGCAGAAGAAAGGAGCTGATCATCAGATCAAACCAAGGAAACAATATTTCCATTGGTCTTTCCATTACTGATACTATCTGTCAGTCACAACTCCTGGCAGAAGAAAGGAGCTGACCATCAGATCAGACCAAGGAAACAATGTCTCCATTGGTCTTTCCATTACCGATACTATCTGTCAGTCACAACTCCTGGCAGAAGAAAGGAGCTGACCATCAGATCAAACCAAGGAAACAATGTCTCCATTGTTCTTTCTATTACTAATAAAACACACACCCGAAAAAAAAAAAAAAGAAAAAAAAAAAAAAAAGGAATAGAGAGAGAAATAAAGATTAAGAGAGGCATTAAGTTAGGATTAGGGTCCAAGGATCTGAGACAGATAAGACGGGGGTGAAACTAACGTCCATGGTTATTGTCGCAAAATGTGTGATCTGTGGATATGAGAAAAAAAGTTGTTGCTGCTGTTATTGTTGTTGTATTTATTGTAGCGGCTGTTGTTGATGATGATGCTTTTGTTGTTGTTGTTACTATTGTTGCTGTTGTAGTTGTTACTGTTGTTACTGTTGTTGTAGTTGTTACTGTTGTTGTTGTTGCTATTCTGGTTACTGTAGTTGTTGTAGTTGTTGTTTATAGAATTTCAATCCACTGCACGACATTTCTGTTAACTAATTCTCTGTTGACGAATGTGACCTGGAAATAGAAAGAGACTTGAGTGGAGTGTGGCAAGCAGTTTGAGTGAGAGAGGGAAAGAAAGCTGTAGACGCACATTTATATGTATGTATATATCATCATTTTCATCATTTCATTTTACGTCCGCTTCTCCCTGCTTGCAAGGGTGGGACGGGAACTGATTCTGGCTTGATTTCTACAGCTGGATGCCCTTCCTAACACCAACCTCATTTACAGAGAGTGCTGGGTACTTTTTTGCCGTGGCGCCTCCACGACCACTTTGCAGTGAGTACTGGGTGCTTTTTTGCCGTGGCACCTCCACGACCACTTTGCAGTGGAATGATAGGGACCCCAGTCCCTATCATCTCATTTCTACAGCTGAGTAAACTGGAGCAATGTGAAATAAAGTGTCTTGCTCAAGGAAACAACATCACCCGGTCTGAGAATTGAACTCACAACCTTTCGATTGCAAGGCCAATGCTCTAACCACTAAGCCATGTGCCTCCATATATATACATAAGTAGACTTAATAATCAACACTCGAGGGTGGCCAACTGAGGTAGAAGCTGCTAAATAGTCGGTCGTCCTCTTGTCTCTGATTTTCAGCCCCATGGATTTTGTCTGTTATATTCCTTTGTTATATTTTGAATACCTGATGATGTCACCGGATTCATACTGAACCCGGTCATTGAAATTATCATAGTATAATAAACCTTTCAAGGATTTACACCAGTCCAGCCTCCTGTTATTTTATAATATATATATATATATATATATTTATATGTATATACATGTACATATATATACGTAAGTATATACATGTATATATATATAGACACACATACATATATATATACACCTATATATATATATATATATATATAT
>OZ024764.1:452500-485000 GCA_964016885.1 Eledone cirrhosa | reverse complement strand
GGCACCGCTACGTGAAGGGGCCAGTTGGAGTGGAGCCCAGTGCTGGATGGCACCGCTACGTGAAGGGGCCAGTTTGGATGGCACCGCTACGTGAAGGGGCCAGTTGGAGTGGAGCCCAGTGCTGGATGGCACCGCTACGTGAAGGGGCCAGTTTGGATGGCACCGCTACGTGAAGGGGCCAGTTGGAGTGGAGCCCAGTGCTGGATGGCACCGCTACGTGAAGGGGCCAGTTGGAGTGGAGCCCAGTGCTGGATGGCACCGCTACGTGAAGGGGCCAGTTGGAGCACAGTGCTGGATGGCACCGCCACGAGGAGGGACAGGCCACCACACTGAACCCATCTCACAGGGTAACCATAGTTTAGGGGCTCGGTACTGGATGAGCCCCAATAAGGTGAGACAGCTGCAGGACCACAGCCTGGGAGCCTGGCTCACAGCAGGAACACTCTTCTTGGAAGAAGCAAAGAAAATGATTCAAAATTGGAGAAGATTATCCAGGTGGAAGTTCAGGTAAAGACCAGGTGGAAGTTCAGGTAAAGACCAGGTGGAAGTTCAGGTAAAGACCAGGTGGAAGTTCAGGTAAAGACCAGGTGGAAGTTCAGGTAAAGACCAGGTGGAAGTTCAGGTAAAGACCAGGTGGAAGTTCAGGTAAAGACCAGGTGGAAGTTCAGGTAAAGACCAGGTGGAAGTTCAGGTAAAGACCAGGTGGAAGTTCAGGGAAAGACCAGGTGGAAGTTCAGGGAAAGACCAGGTGGAAGTTCAGGGAAAGACCAGGTGGAAGTTCAGGGAAAGACCAGGTGGAAGTTCAGGGAAAGACCAGGTGGAAGTTCAGGGAAAGACCAGGTGGAAGTTCAGGGAAAGACCAGGTGGAAGTTCAGGGAAAGACCAGGTGGAAGTTCAGGGAAAGACCAGGTGGAAGTTCAGGGAAAGACCAGGTGGAAGTTCAGGGAAAGACCAGGTGGAAGTTCAGGGAAAGACCAGGTGGAAGTTCAGGGAAAGACCAGGTGGAAGTTCAGGGAAAGACCAGGTGGAAGTTCAGGGAAAGACCAGGTGGAAGTTCAGGTAAAGACCAGGTGGAAGTTCAGGTAAAGACCAGGTGGAAGTTCAGGGAAAGACCAGGTGGAAGTTCAGGGAAAGACCAGGTGGAAGTTCAGGTAAAGACCAGGTGGAAGTTCAGGTAAAGACCAGGTGGAAGTTCAGGGAAAGACCAGGTGGAAGTTCAGGGAAAGACCAGGTGGAAGTTCAGGTAAAGACCAGGTGTAAATCCCAGAGACACTCACCTGGTAAAGGTGTTATGTTGGCAAGGTATGCTTCTATAGCCTGGAATGGTAACGTCATGAAATCACTCCTGAAAATAGAAAAAATATATATATATGTGTGTGTATGTGTGTATACATATCTGTGTGTATATATATACATATGTATGTGTATATATATACATATCTATGTATATATATACATATTTATGTGTATATATATATACATATGTATGTGTATATATGTACATATGTATGCGTATATATGTATGTGTATATATATACATATGTAAGTGTATATATATACATATGTATGTGTATATATATACATATCTATGTGTATATATGTACATATGTATATATGTACATATGTATATGTATATATATACATATGTATGTGTATATATGTACATATCTATGTGTATATATATACATATCTATCTGTATATATATACATATCTATCTGTATATATATACATATGTATGTGTATATATATACATATCTATGTGTATATATATACATATGTATGTGTATATATGTACATATGTGTATATATATACATATGTATGTGTATATACATACATATCTATGTGTATATATATACATATCTATGTGTATCTATATACATATCTATGTGTATATATATACATATCTATGTGTATATATATACATATGTATGTGTATATATATACATATCTATGTGTATATATATACATATCTATGTGTATATATATACATATCTATGTGTATATATATACATATCTATGTGTATATATATACATATCTCTGTGTATATATATACATATCTGTATATATATACATATGTATGTGTATATACATACATATGTATGTGTATATACATACATATCTATGTGTATATATATACATATCTATCTATATATATACATATGTATGTGTATATATATACATATCTATGTGTATATATATACATATCTATGTGTACATATATACATATGTATGTGTATATATATACATATCTATGTGTATATATATACATATCTATGTGTATATATATACATATGTATGTGTATATATGTACATATGTATGTGTATATATATATACATATCTATGTGTATATATATACATATGTATGTGTATATATATACATATGTATGTGTATATATGTACATATGTATGTGTATATATGTACATATATATATATATATGTACATATATATATATCATCATCATCATCATTTCATTTCACGTCCACTTTTTCCCAGCTTGCAAGGGTGGGATGGGAACTAATTCTGGCTTGATTTCTACAGCTGGATGCCCTTCCTAACACCAACCTCATTTACAGTGAGTGCTGGGTGCTTTTTTGCCGTGGCACCTCCACGACCACTTTGCAGTGGAATGATAGGGACCCCAGTCCTATCATCTCATTTCTACAGCTGAGTAAACTGGAGCAATGTGAAATAAAGTGTCTTGCTCAAGGAAGCAACACATCACCTGGTCTGAGAATTGAACTCACAACCTTTCGATTGCAAGGCCAATGCTCTAACCACTAAGCCATGTGCCTCCATATATATATATATATATATATATATATATATATATATATGTACATATATACACATACATATGTATATATATTGGTTAAGAGAGTGGGACTGGCTTTGTGCAGTGCCTTTGCTCACTGTAAAAGCTTCATGGCACAGGCATTGCTTTATATCTGGAGATCTCTCTGCACTTGTCGTCACATGGTACCATGGGCCCAGCACTATGTATCAATAATTGTCACAAGTGTAGTGTTTGTACCAGAGTTTTCAAGTCGCTGGCTGGACTAAAAAGTCACACTCGTTCAGCGCATCAGTAGGGGTTCTCCTACATGGATATAAAGTAGTGGCCGTACTCGAAAACGAGTTGGCAGCCACCATGTACATATATATATATATATATACTTGGAGAGGGTCATATTGTTGTAATAATATTGCCAGAATTAATAACAGAACACACTCACTGTTTGGTTGGTTTTCGCTTCTGTGTCTTTTATATCGGTTAATTTAATTTATTCGGTCCTCAATGTTTACCATTGACTGACCAAAGGTCAACAGATATAATATAGATATAAACACATATATATAGTCTAACAAAGTTCTTTCGTTACACATCTGCAACATCATCAGTGGTGCTATTATGTTCCTCCTGTTCTATTGTATGTCTACGCCATCTTTATTTTATCTGTTTATTTATTTATTTTTGTCTTCTCTGCGCATGCGTTTGCGTGTGTGTATAGTGTATGGTGTGTGTGTTCGCGTTTGGGTGACTGTGTTTTGGTTATTGTATTCTATCTTAGTTTACTAGTGTGTGTTTATATGTGTTTGTTGTTTGTGCAAAACCAACCACCACTGCCCCCCCCCCATCCAGTACTCATAAGACGCCCTCTCCGACCCCACCACAAGACACACACCCCTCAATACTCGCAAGACCCCCCTCTCCATGTACTCACAAGACACACACACACCCCAACCCTCCACACTCCGAAGATACCCCCCTCCAGTAAACCCCACCCCTCCAGTACCCACCACAAGACCCCCCTCCAGTACCCCCCCCTCCACAAGACCCTCCCTCCAGTACCCACCACAAGACCCCGCCCCTCTCCAGTACCCACCACAAGACCACCCCCCCTCCAGTACCCAACACAAGACCTCCCCCACCCCTCCAGTACTCACCTGATCTGTCGTAAGTCATTCCATGACACCTGACTGTATCCTCCGTAATCAACAAACTTTATCTCACATTCATCGGTCTCCTCAAATACTGCAACGATGACAGCTCGGTACCAACTATCCATGGCTGGGGCCGCACAGATCACTCCAACTACAACAACAACAACAACAACTGTAATACTACCCAGTGTGTGTGTGTGTGGTACCAGCTATCCATGGTTGAGGCCACACATCACACCAACAACAACAGTAATGCTAGCCAGTGTGTGTGGTACCAGCTATCCATGGTTGGGGCCACACAGATCATAAACAGACATCAGACAATAAAATGATTACATACACACCTACACATACACACAGTCCATTAACCTGTTGACCACTGTGTATATTTTACACAGGTCCAGTTGCTGTGCCAGGTTTGTTTTTCAGTAAAATAACTATTTTTTTAAACAAACATTTATTAACAACACATACCTGAATGGTTGACAAATGTCACATCAATAAACTAGTAACCCCATCTAGCTTTGAAGTTATGAACTGTTGGAAAGGAGTTCATAACTTTGAAATTATGAACTGTTGGAAAGGAGTTCATAATTTTGAAGTTATGAACTGTTGGAAAAGAGTTCAAACATTTTAGGACAAGTTATCTCATCTACAGCACTGAAGAGGTTAAGAAAATGTATAAAACCTAAAGGAATGGAGCTCGGTAGTGAAAACATAATATTGGTCTCTTCCACTTGTCTTTGACTTGTATTAGCAACATCACCTTCTTACATATGATGCCTGATGAGGTTGTGTTACTGAATGTGTAATCAAAGTATCATGTAGCTATGATCACCACTGAAATACGTATTACAACTGATTATGAACAAAAAAATTGTGATCATCTACATTGGACCGCCACAGTTCTCCCTATCATATGTGTGTATCTCACTGACCTTGACTTTGCAGATGACATTGCACTTCTTGCAGATTGCCTAGAAATTGTGCAACAACTTTTGACATGTCTCTAGGAAGCAGCCGCCCCCGTTGGCCTTCATCTCAACGAGGGTAAAACAGAGTTCATATCAAACTGTACAGGTAACACCATCAAAGCAATCAATGGCAGTGATATCAAACACGTCGAGGATTTCAAGTATCTTGAGTCCTGGATCATGGACTCTGGGAAGGTTTTGCCACCAAAAAGGCCCAAGCGTGGTCATCTTGCAACAAGATGGATCAAGTTTGGGCTCAAATCTTTCCAACCACACAAAGATCTGACTCTTCCAAGTCACAATTCAACCAATCTTGCTACATGGAAGTGAAACATGGACACTTTCATCCAAACAACAAAACACCTTCATGGCACTTACACTACTACTACTACTACCTTGATGGCACCTACACCACTACTACTACTACCTTGATGCCACTCAGCACATTCAGAACAAAAGCTGGCGACATCTGACTTTGAGAGAGATATATGCTGACCTCCCACACATATCTGTTGTCGTACGTAAGAAGAGAGTAAGATTTACTGGCCACTGCCATCGTGCCACCTATGAGGTTGTGTCCCCATTAGTGCTTTGGAAACCACAAGCAGTCACTAATAACAGGGGGCACAAGCTCTCCTATCCTAATTTACTGGCCACTGCCATCGTGCCACCTCTGAGGCTGTGTCCCCACTAGGGCTTTGGAAACCACAAGCAGTCACTAATAACAGGAGGCACAAGCTCTCCTATCCTAATTTACTGGCCACTGCCATCGTGCCACCTATGAGGTTGTGTCCCCACTAGAGCTTTGGAAACCACAAGCAGTGACTAATAACAGGGGGCACAAGCTCTCGTACCCCGATGTCATCTCCAGAGATTCTGGTATTGAAATCCAGGACTTGGCAATGAATGACAGACCCACGTGGAGGTCCATTTCGACTGAGGCCACCAGGTGGTGATGATGATGATGATATATAACACCTATCTCCCACATTTACGAATAGACTTATCTTCTCACACTCACACACACTCGCATACTTACACCTTCATGCATTCTCCCACACAATTAAACAGGCATGTATATAAAAAAAACAAAATAAAACAAAAACAAACCCCTTTTAAAGGGAGACTACTCTTTATCCACCTAATTTTCACTCTTTAACATTAGAGATAGAACAGATACTCTATACCATTTCCTGTCAGCATGGCTTGGCAAGCTACTTAGAACGCTGGTTTGAGACCTTTATTTCCCTCCGAAGAAGAGATATTATCTCGAAAATTAAGGACATTTAAATAAATCTAAGGTAAAAGACTAATTGTCAACAATATCTTTTGCATTTGCATTCTTTATTCTATGTCCATACCTGCATTGTTTTGGCTTTATTATACATATTCAAACGTTTATACCTCATTACACAATGCTTCAAGTGAACTATAACCTCCTCCTATATATATATATATATATATATATATATATATCAGAGTGTTGTAGTTTGCTTAAAGCGTTGTGGTATAGGAAATACAAATGTAAATAAGTTTATATATTTGAAAGCCCTACAATGCATACAATATTAAAAGTGCTAAGGTAATAGGAGTTATAGAGGAAAGAATGAGGACGATAGAATTTTACCTTAGCACATTTATTTATCTCAAATATTTTCAGGTTTAAAAAACCCTTTATCAAGAGAGGATCTGTTTGTAGATGTTCAAAGAGTTATCGGAGAAGCGTTGTTGTTTGGAAGGCAGATTTAATTTAAATATTTGTGTGTGTGTAATCCTTCATAAGAACCTCAGAAAGGTGATTCAACGTAGGAGAAATATATAAAGGGCAAAAAATAAATATAACTAAACAAAGTAATATTTTTACCCAGTATATTTCAAGGTTAGGACCTACTTATCAGTAAATAAATATTTTTAAAATATCCTACTTATCAGCTACCAACTAGGGATCAACACAATTTCAGATTCATAAAGACAGGACCATTCACCGCGTGCATATAAGATTAACAGGAATAACATAGATCAACAAAATAAAGTAGAAACATGTTTATATTTAAGAGTAAAGTAAAGATAAAAACTGAAATGAGAGTTACCTCCCTTGTATCAGTGGATTCTATTTAAATTTATTTCCTCCAAAGAAAATAAACCTCAAAGGAAGGTGAAGAAGAGGCAAAGCCACACATATAAATATATTTATATATATATATATATATATATATATATATATAAATATATATATATATATATATATACCCAGTGACATAACTACAAGGTGAGTAAAAACCACCTCTAAAAATAGAACTAAAATATATACAAAGATAAATGCACTACTGTATATTCATTCACATATATTGTTGCAATTGCTGTAACGAAGTAATAGTTTTATAATTTAATACAATACATTATACTTCTCATCTAAATATTATAAATACATCCATATTCTTAAAATCTAAACTATAATAAAGTAAGGAGTGCGAGACTGCGTATGGTTTATAATTTGTTATCCCATTAGTAAAATAAATTGGATTACTTTGAATAAATAATTGTTTCTACTTTTGGCACAAGGCCAGCAATTAATCAGTGTATTACTGGTACTTTATTTTATCGACCCTGTAAGGATGAAAGGCAAAGTTAACCTCGGCGGGATTTGAACTCAGAATGGCAAGGGCCGTAACTATGCGTCAAAGCATGGCATCTGACCCTCTACCGATACTGCCAATCCACCGCCCTATTAATATTCATTTATTACTTTGAATAAATAATTGTTTCTACTTTAGGCACAAGGCCAGAAATTACCCAGTGCATTACTGGTACTTTATTTTATCGACCCCGTAAGGATGAATAGCAAAGTCAACCTCGGCGGGATTTGAGGTTGACTTTGCCTTTCATCCTTACGGGGTCGATAAAATTACTTAGAATAAATAATGAATGAATATTACATAATTTATCTACTAAATTTCGTGGCTGTTCATTAAATATATTTTGTTTATTTAAAGATTCACTTCTTTAAAATTTCTGAAATGTCAATACTTCCAGTTGGCAATCGCTTAAATAAACATACTAATTTTCTGTCACTAATTTTCTCCTAATGCAGTTTATATATAATATCGCCTTTTTTAATGTATCATGGATTACTTTACTGATTACATAAGACAGTGTAACACAGTCTCTCTTCAATTTCTTTGTATATTGTCAATTACGATTTTATTTGACATATATCTACATGTACATATACCTGCGTATAATATCAATATACACACTACACATGCTAGCAGAAAACCACCCTGCTAGTTTATATTAATAAATAAATGAATAAGTATAATTATGTGATTCCTTCTAAACTCATATTGGGTGTATATATCTATATTTCTATAACTAACTCTAAAATAACTCTACAATAATTTTTCAACCTATAATAGCAAACCCATATATAAAAAAAAAAAGAATTTAAATAAGTATTTAAAACTTATCAAGCGTCTAAACTTAACGGCTTTTGTCAGTTTTAACGTTATCCTCTTTAGCATATATCCCTTGAGTGTTGAACCTTTCTATTCACTATCTTCAATGAACTTATACCATTAAGTTCACATGTAGATATGTCACTATCTTTACACCAAATATTATATTTTATCTGATGAAAGCGTACCAAAATGTTAGTGCCCTTGAAATACGTATAATAAAATAAATATGGGTTTGTAAAGATATTTTCCATTTATTAATATTAATGATATTGTACTCCAGATAAATCCTGTAGAGTGCTTCTAATCTGTTATAAAATTAACTTTGTTGAATAATCAACAAACTATCTCTCTATCTCTCTCTATAATATATATATATATATATATATATCTCTTAACCAAATATACACCCAAATCCACTACCCCTACTCTATCCTCCCACTCCCACTAACACCACCCTCTCTCTGTAAAGTTGGTACCACAACATCCAGTACAAATAAATGAGATCGAGATCGTGTAGGTGTCACGACAAAAAAAACACAGTCCACGCTGTAATGTGGCCGTGTAGCTAACACAGTAAAAAGTTCCCAGTTCCACACTGTAAATGTGGTTGGTGGTAGGAAGGGGATCCAGCCGTAGAAAACCTGCCAGATAGTCCTATGAGTGAGACACGGTCACCCGACCAACCTTGCCTCAAGTGGGACAACTCCCGTCTAACCCATGCTAGCGTGGAAGATGATGATGATAGATATATATATACAAATATATATATATATATATATATCTATCATTTCTTTTTTTTTCTTTTTTTACTTCTGCTTTTCCCTGCTTGCAAGGGTGGGACGGGAACTAATTCTGGCTTGATTTCTACAGCTGGATGCCCTTCCTAACACCAACCTCATTTACAGTGAGTGCTGGCTGCTTTTTTGCCGTGGCACCTCCACAACCACTTTGCAGTGGAATGATAGGGACCCCAGTCCCTATCATCTCATTTCTACAGCTGAGTAAACTGGAGCAATGTGAAATAAAGTGTCTTGCTCAAGGAAACAACACATCACCCGGTCTGAGAATTGAACTCACAACCTTTCGATTGCAAGGCCAATGCTCTAACCACTAAGCCATGTGCCTTCATAAATATAAATATATATATATATATTAGGACAACTACATATTAAATGTGTGTGTGTGTGTGTGTGTGTGTGTGTGTGTGTGTGTGTGTGTGTGCGTGTAGGTGCGTGTGTATGACTGCCCCATTTTTTCATCTTTCATTCATGGGTTTATTTTCCTTCTTGAGAGAGTGAACCTTACCTGCCAAGGGTCGTGGTAGATGTGGCACCATGCCTGGCTGAGAGTAGCATCGATTCATATACTTGTTGAGCCTATTAAGGGCCCCATAGGTGGGGTGTGTGGGCAACTGAAGGAAGAGGTGACCAGCATCAATAATACTGGCCACTAACACGTTGATTGAGACCCCTTCTTGTGGTAGATTCAGCTGAAATATTGAAAGACGGAGAGATTTAGGGGTTGTCGGATTTAGGGACTCACGACATTTAGGGGTTGATGAGGGACCGACGACATTTTGGGGTTGACGACATTTAGGGGTTGACGACAATTAGGGTTTGACGACATTTAGGGATTGACGACATTTAGGGATTTAGGGGCTGACGAGATTTAGGGGTAGATGAGATTGTGTTTGACAAGGGGTTGACGAGATTTAGGGGTTGTATGTATGTGAAGATCATAAAGCCAGGCCTTCTTGGAGGGAAGGATTTAGGGAATTAATGAAATTTAGGGGTTATATGTCTGAAGAAAGATAAGGCAGGCTTTCCTGGGGGATCAATAATACTGGCCCCAAAAGACATTGAGACCCCTTCTTGTGGTAGATTCAGCTGAAATAATGAAAGACAGGGAGAGATTTACGGGCTATATGTGAAGTAAGATAAGCCAGGCTTTGTTGGGGAAGAAATTTAGGGGTTAATGAAATTTAGGGGTTATATATATTTGAAGTAAGATAAGGTAAGCCAGGTCTTCTTGGGGAAAGAAGTGGCCTGTATCCATGTTATTGGCTACTAACAAATTAACTGAAAGGGAGAGATTTAAGGGTTGATAAAACAGGGTTGTGAGAGAGGGTTGGAATGTGGAGGGAAGCAGGAAGTGTATAGAAAGGGAGACGAATGGTCTATGAAGCAAGGTGGGGCCAGAGGTAGGCAGGGCCAGAGGAAGGCAGAGCCAGAGAGGTAGCAAGGCGTGGTCAGAGAGGTAGGCAGGCGGGGGGGGGGGGGGTAGGAAGGCGGGGGGAGAGGTAGGAAGGTGGAGCCAGAGAGGTAGGAAGGTGGGGGGAGAGGTAAGAAGGTGGAGCCAGAGAGGTAGGAAGGCGGAGCCAGAGAGGTAGGAAGGTGGGGGGAGAGGTAAGAAGGTGGAGCCAGAGAGGTAGGAAGGTGGAGCCAGAGAGGTAGGAAGGTGGAGCCAGAGAGGTAGGAAGGTGGAGCCAGAGAGGTAGGAAGGCGGGGCCAGAGAGGTAGGAAGGCGGGGGCAGAGACATAGGAAGGCGGGGCCAGAGAGGTAGGAAGGCGGGGCCATAGAGATAGGAAGGCGGGGCCAGAGAGGTAGGAAGGCGGGGCCAGAGAGGTAGGAAGGCGGGGCCAGAGAGGTAGGAAGGCGGGGGGCAGAGAGATAGGAAGGCGGGGCCAGAGAGGTAGGAAGGCGGGGCCAGAGAGATAGGAAGGCGGGGCCAGAGAGGTAGGAAGGCGGGGGCAGAGAGATAGGAAGGCGGGGCCAGAGAGGTAGGGAGGGTTTGTGGAAGTAGAAAGTGATCCGTTTACCTGTATGAGATCTGGCATGACAACAGGGTTGGTGGCTAGCTGTGCTGTATCCCCCCGGATCGGGGAGAGATCAACATTACTATAGATGGAGGGGGGGAACTTCTCGGTGATACATTTTAACGCTTCTTGGATTTCTTCTTCAGAACCTGTGGGAAGAGAGAGAGGGGTGGATATTATATATATATAGAGAGAGAGAGGGGAGTTGAGAGTAAGAGAGAGATGGTTAATATATATATATATATATATATATAATATATGGAGAGAGAGGAGAGAAGGTGAGAGAGAAGAGAGAGGAGAGAAGGTGAGAGAGGAGAGAGAGGAGAGAAGGTGAGAGAGAAGAGAGAGGAGAGAAGGTGAGAGAGAAGAGAGAGGAGAGAAGAGAGAGGAGAGAAGAGAGAGGAGAGAAGGTGAGAGAGGAGAGAAGGTGAGAGAGAAGAGAGAGGAGAGAAGGTAAGAAAAGAGAGAGAGGAGAGAAGGTGAGAGAGAAGAGAGAGAAGGTGAGAGAGAAGAGAGAGAAGGTGAGAGAGAAGAGAGAGGAGAGAGAGGTGAGAGAGAAGAGAGAGGAGAGAAGGTGAGAGAGAAGAGAGAGGAGAGAAGGTGAGAGAAAAGAGAGAGGAGAGGTAAGAGGAGAGGTGAGAGGTGAGAGAGAGGAGAGGAGAGGTGAGAGAGAGGAGAGGAGAGGTGAGAGGGAGAGAGGAGAGAGAGAGAGGAGAAGACGGAGAGAGAGAAGAGAGAAGACGGAGAGGAGAGAGAGAGAGAGAGGAGAGAAGACAGAGAGAGAGAAGACAGAGAGAGAGAAGAGAGAGAGAGGAGAGAAGACAGAGAGAGAGAAGAGAGAGAGGAGAGAAGACAGAGAGAGAAGAGAGAAGACGGAGGAGAGAGAGAGAGAGGAGAGAGAGAGAGAGAGAGGAGAGAAGACAGAGAGAGAGAGAGAGAGAAGAGAGAGAGAGGAGAGAGAAGACAGAGAGAGAGAAAGTTGGATATTATATATATGTATGTCTTTAGTGAAGGCGTGTGGCTGAGTGGTTAGAGAACTGGATCACAATGTTGAGGTTGTCAGTTCGATCCCTGGTCCAGGCGATGCGATATGTCCTTGAGCAAGACACTTTATTTCACGTTGCTCCTTCTACCTGGAGTTGCGACTGATAGATAGTATTAGCAATTGGAAAGACCAACGGAAACATTGTTTCCTCGGTCCGATTTGACGAAAGTCTATCGTTCCTTTGTCTTTATGAAAAAACTGGGAATGTGTGGGTGTCTGCAAGTGTGGGTGTCTCTGTATGTTTAAGTGTGTGTGTGTGTGTGTGTGTGTGTGTGTGTGTGTGTGTGTGTGTGTATGCGTGTGTGCGTGCGTATGTGTGCACGTGTCTATATGTGTGTGTATGTGTAGGTGTGTGTCTATGTACGTTTAAGTGTGTGTGTATGTAAGTATGTCCGTGTGTGTGTGCATGTCTGTGTGTGTGTGCATGTATGTATGTGTGTGTATGTGTGTGTCTATGTATGTTTAAGTGTGTGTGTATGTAAGTAAGTCTGTGTGTGTGTGCGTGCGCATGTATGTGTGCATGTGTCTATATGTGTAGGTGTGTGTCTATGTAAGTATGTCTGTGTGTGTGTGTGTGTGTGTGCATGTATGTATGTATGTGTGTATGTATGTATGTATGTATGTATGTGTGTGTATGTAAATATGTCTATGTGTGTGTGTGTGTGTGTGTGAATGTAGGTCTCTGTATCTCTAAGTGTGTGTATGTATGTCTGTCTATATGTGTGCGTGTGTGTATGTGTGTGCACGTGTATCTATGTGTGTGTATGTATGTGTGTACTTGTGTCTATGTGTGTATGTGTAGGTGTCTCTGTATGTGTAAGTGTATGTGTGTGTGTGTGTCTGCAAATGTAGGTGTCTCTATGTTTAAGTGTGTGTGTATATGAGTATGTCTGTCTATATATAGGTGTGTGTGTGTGTGTGTGTGTGTGTGCAAATGTAGGTGTCTCTGTATGTTTAAGTGTGTGTATATGAGTATGTCTGTGTCTATGTATGTGTGTGTATGAGTATGTCTATGTATGTATGTGTGCGTATGAGTATGTCTGTGTCTATGTGTATGTATGTGTGTGTATGAGTATGTCTGTGTCTATGTATGTGTGTGTATGAGTATGTCTGTGTCTATGTATGTGTGTGTGTGTATGAGTATGTCTGTGTCTATGTATGTGTGTGTATGAGTATGTCTGTGTCTATGTATGTGTGTGTATGAGTATGTCTGTATCTATGTATGTGTGTGTATGAGTATGTCTGTGTCTATGTGTGTGTGCGTATGAGTATGTCTATGTATGTATGTGTGTGTCTATGTGTGTGTGCGTATGAGTATGTCTGTCTATGTATGTGTGTGTATGAGTATGTCTGTGTCTATGTATGTGTGTGTATGAGTATGTCTATGTATGTATGTGTGTGTATGAGTATGTCTGTGTCTATGTGTATGTGTGTATGAGTATGTCTGTGTCTATGTATGTGTGCGTATGAGTATGTCTGTGTATGTATGTGTGCGTATGAGTATGTGTGTCTATGTATGTGTGCGTATGAGTATGTCTATGTATGTATGTGTGCGTATGAGTATGTGTGTCTATGTATGTGTGCGTATGAGTATGTCTATGTATGTATGTGTGCGTATGAGTATGTGTGTCTATGTATGTGTGTGTATGAGTATGTCTATGTATGTATGTGTGCGTATGAGTATGTGTGTCTATGTATGTGTGCGTATGAGTATGTCTGTGTCTATGTATGTGTGTGTGTGTATGAGTATGTCTGTGTCTATGTGTGTGTGCGTATGAGTATGTCTGTGTCTGTGTCTATGTGTGTGTGCGTATGAGTATGTCTGTGTCTATGTATGTGTGTGTATGAGTATGTCTATGTATGTATGTGTGCGTATGAGTATGTCTATGTATGTATGTGTGCGTATGAGTATGTCTGTGTCTATGTATGTGTGTGTATGAGTATGTCTATGTATGTATGTGTGCGTATGAGTATGTCTGTGTCTATGTGTGTGTGCGTATGAGTATGTCTGTGTCTATGTATGTGTGTGTATGAGTATGTCTATGTATGTATGTGTGCGTATGAGTATGTCTGTGTCTATGTATGTGTGTGTGTGTATGAGTATGTCTATGTGTATGTATGTGTGTGTATGAGTATGTCTGTGTCTATGTATGTGTGCGTATGAGTATGTCTGTGTCTGTGTCTATGTGTGTGTGCGTATGAGTATGTCTGTGTCTATGTATGTGTGTGTATGAGTATGTCTATGTATGTATGTGTGCGTATGAGTATGTCTGTGTCTATGTATGTGTGTGTGTGTATGAGTATGTCTATGTGTATGTATGTGTGTGTATGAGTATGTCTGTGTCTATGTGTGTGTGTGTATGAGTATGTCTGTGTCTATGTATGTGTGTGTATGAGTATGTCTATGTATGTATGTGTGCGTATGAGTATGTCTGTGTCTATGTATGTGTGTGTGTGTATGAGTATGTCTATGTGTATGTATGTGTGTGTATGAGTATGTCTGTGTCTATGTATGTGTGCGTATGAGTGTGTCTGTGTCTATGTGTGTGTGCGTATGAGTATGTCTGTGTCTATGTATGTGTGTGTATGAGTATGTCTATGTATGTATGTGTGCGTATGAGTATGTCTGTGTCTATGTGTGTGTGCGTATGAGTATGTCTGTGTCTATGTATGTGTGTGTATGAGTATGTCTATGTATGTATGTGTGCATATGAGTATGTCTGTGTCTATGTATGTGTGTGTGTGTATGAGTATGTCTATGTGTATGTATGTGTGTGTATGAGTATGTCTGTGTCTATGTATGTGTGCGTATGAGTATGTCTGTGTCTATGTATGTATGTGTGCGTATGAGTATGTCTATGTGTATGTATGTGTGTGTATGAGTATGTCTATGTGTATGTATGTGTGTGTATGAGTATGTCTGTGTCTATGTATGTGTGCGTATGAGTATGTCTGAGTCTATGTGTGCGTATGAGTATGTCTGTGTCTATGTGTGTGTGCGTATGAGTATGTCTGTGTCTATGTATGTGTGCGTATGAGTATGTCTGTGTCTATGTATGTGTGCGTATGAGTATGTCTGTGTCTATGTATTGTGTGTGTGTGTATGAGTATGTCTGTGTCTATGTGTATGTGTGTGTGTGTATGAGTATGTCTATGTGTATGTATGTGTGCGTATGAGTATGTCTGTGTCTATGTATGTGTGCGTATGAGAATGTCTGTGTCTATGTATGTGTGTGTATGAGTATGTCTATGTATGTATGTGTGTGTATGAGTATGTCTGTGTCTATGTGTGTGTGCGTAGGAGTATGTCTATGTATGTATGTGTGTGTATGAATATGTCTGTGTTTATGTGTATGTATGTGTGCGTATGAGTATGTCTGTGTCTATGTATGTGTGCGTATGAGTATGTCTGTGTCTATGTATGTGTGCGTATGAGTATGTCTGTGTCTATGTATGTGTGTGTATGAGTATGTCTGTGTCTATGTATGTGTGCGTATGAGTATGTCTGTGTCTATGTATGTGTGTGTATGAGTATGTCTATGTATGTATGTGTGCGTATGAGTATGTCTGTCTATGTATGTGTGTGTATGAGTATGTCTGTGTCTATGTGTGTGTGTGTATGAGTATGTCTGTGTCTATGTATGTGTGTGTATGAGTATGTATGTATGTGTGCGTATGAGTATGTCTGTGTCTATGTATGTGTGCGTATGAGTATGTCTATGTATGTATGTGTGCGTATGAGTATGTCTGTGTCTATGTATGTGTGTGTATGAGTATGTCTATGTATGTATGTGTGCGTATGAGTATGTCTGTGTCTATGTATGTGTGTGTATGAGTATGTCTTTGTCTATGTGTGTGTGCGTGTGAGTATGTCTGTCTGTGTGTGTAGAAGTATGTCTGTGTCTATGTGTGTGTATGAGTATGTCTGTGTCTATGTGTGTGTGTGTATGAGTATGTCTGTGTCTGTATGAATGTGTGTGTATGAGTATGTGTGTGTGTGTGTGTGTGTGTGTGTGTGTGAGTATGTCTGTCTGTGTGTATGTGTGTGTGTGTGTGTATGAGTATGTCTGTGTGTGCGTGTGCGTGTATGAGTATGTGTGTATGTGTCTATGTGTGTGTGTGTATGCGTGTGGTCTCACCGTCTATGGAACATATTTGATGGTTAGGTGTGTAGGGACTCGGCTGCAGGGTGAGGTAGGCGCCGGACCGTTCCTTTATCTGAGAGATGGTCTTTCCCTGTCGACCAATCAAGCGTCCACAAAGGTCCGATGGGAAGTAAAATTCATAAATGGTCTTTGATGATTGGTTCTTGAGGCTGTCATCAGACTGCTGCTGGGGAGACAAGAGATATAAGACAAGAGATATAAGACAAGAGATATAAGACAAGAAATATAAGACAAGAGATATAAGACAAGAGATATAAGACAAGAGATATAAGACAAGAGATATAAGACAAGAGATATAAGTTCTCCCTACCTGTTAGTTTACCTGCTACCCCGCTACATCTCTTGTGTGATGTAGCGGGGTAGCAGGTAAACTAACAGGTAGGGAGAACTTATTGGTTCTTGAGGCTGTCATCAGACTGCTGCTGGGGGAGACAAGAGATATATAAGGTCCACAAGAGATGTAGCGAGGTAGCAGGCAAACTAACAGGTAGGGAGAACTTCATATGCAGTAGATGTACAGGGAAAGTTGGCAGTAGAAGTCGCAGTGATAGACACATTTTTAAATGCAGGCAGGTTCTATAGAAGTTGATAGCTTCCGGTATCTAGGTGATCAGATTAGTAAGGGAGGAGGGTGCTCCGAGGCCATAGTATCTAGAATAAGGGCGGGTTGGAAGAAGTTTAGGGAGCTGCTTCCTCTGTTGACGAAGAAGGGTTTCTCCCTGTGAACGAAAGGCCGGTTATATGATGCATGTGTGAGGAGCGCGATGCTGCATGGTAGTAAGACATGGGCAGCAACTGCAGAAGATATGCGACAGCTGGAGAGAAATGAGGCAAGCATGCTCCGTTGGATGTGCAATGTCAATGTATGTGAACGACCCAGCATGAATGTGTTGAGAGAGAAACTGTGTCTGAGAGGGATAGAATGTAGTGTACGGGAGAGGAGACTGGGGTGGTATGGACATGTGATGTGCATGGAGGATGACCGATGGGTGAAGAAGTGCCAGGAATTGCCAGTTGAAGGAAGACGTGGTAGAGGTAGACCACGAAAAACATGGGCAGAGGTGGTGAGAACAGACTTCAGATTGTTGAAGCTTACGGTGGAGATGACGAAGGACCGTGATGAGTGGAGAGATGCTGTGCTAAATAAGACCCATCCCACCCTTGCAAGCAGGGAAGGGCGGACGTAAAATGATGATATATATATATATATATGTGTGTGTGTGTGTAAAAGGTAAACAAAAATAACACAATCAGTACAGTATATGGAAGGGATATATTAGGTTAACGCTTGATATAGCAAGAAGAGGGGCTTAACGTTTTGGACGCTAGTCCTTCATCAGAAGAAAGAATGAGAAATAAGACAGATAGAGGGGACGGGTGGGGTGGAATTGGAAAAAATATCTTTAGATAAAAATAACAGGTCCATTCATGTTGACATAATATAAAAATGACGTAGACATTGCAATACAACGGGAGGAAACAAGAGTACCACTGATGATGTCATAGATGTGTGACGCAAGAACTTTGATAGACTATATATATATATATATATATAGATATATATACTTATATCTGTATTTTTAACTGTTGGTCAATCAATGACAAACATTGATTGCCAAATAAATTAACTATGGAGATATAAAAGATACAGAAGTGAAAACCAACCCACACCAAACAGTGAGTGTGTTCTGTTATTTCTGGCAATATTACAGCAATATGACCTTCCCCAACTATAACCATATATATATATATATATATATATATACAATATATTAACAAATGGAAACTATATTTATAAAACCATATTTATTTCATTATACTTATTTCAAGGACACCAAGTTAAATTATGGTGTGCTTTCATCAGATAAAATATAATATAGAGCAGTTTTATAAATAAATATTGACATACCCTTAAAGAATGCAACTATTGCTGTTGGAAGCTCACGGATAGAAATATGTATAATGAAATAAATATGGTTTTATAAATATAGTTTCCATTTGTTAATATCGTATTTTTACTCCAAATATTTGTTGAGTGCTTTATATCAGTTATAAAAATATTTGCTTGTTGTATCCCAACAATTTAAATAGAACTTTTGCATATATATATATATATATATAGATTTATGACTCCAGTTCCTCAGTGAATTAACAACCCAACCAGGAACTGGGCATATCAGAGTATTGACAATATTATACACCTCAACAACATATGTACTTGTCTATACCACACTAATTCAAACTGCCTGAAGAGGTCACAGCCAAAGATGGCTGTCACTGAAATATATATAGCAGTAATAAACGAAGCTAAATTTTAATCATTTGACTTTTATTTAACTTTATTTTATATATATATATATATATATATATATATATATATATATATATCATAGATTGAGTTAGAAACTCAAAATAGTCTTCTACAATTAAATAGCTCAAAGAAGGGAATCTTTCCAAGCCGTGTAATATAATTGGATATATGAGAGGGGTCAACACAGATACAACTATACATGTGTTCCAATTGCAAATGACCAAGTTAGCTAGGTTGAAAAATAGCTAGCTAACTTGGTCATTTGCAATTGGAACACATGTATTCTTATATCTGTGTTCATCCCTCTCATATATATATATATGGCTTAGTGGTTAGAGCATTGGCCTTGCAATCGAAAGGTTGTGAGTTCAATTCTCAGACCGGGTGATGTGTTGTTTCCTTGAGCAAGACACTTTATTTCACATTGCTCCAGTTTACTCAGCTGTAGAAATGAGATGATAGGGACTGGGGTCCCTATCATTCCACTGCAAAGTGGTCGTGGAGGTGCCATGGCAAAAAAGCACCCAGCACTCACTGTAAATGAGGTTGGTGTTAGGAAGGGCATCCAGCTGTAGAAATCAAGCCAGAATCAGTTCCCGTCCCACCCTTGCAAGCAGGGAAAAAGCGGACGTAAAATGAAATGATGATGATGATGAAATGATATATATATATATGAATAAAGTGGTCCTTCATCAGCGATCTTCCAACCATCATTGGTATTTCTTCGCTTTAAAGACCATATACCTCCGGTTGGTGCGAGCAACGGCAAAAGAAAGTCGTTGGGACACGTAAATAAAGGCAACAGCGAGAGTGTAAACAAACAAAGATGGTGAAGCAACGAAAAGTGAGGAAGAAAGAGTCAAGTCCCAAATTTCCATGAATATAAGTTCGGTGAAATCATGAACGAGAGAGAATAAAGACCATCAAACCTGGTTGAAATGTGAGCAAGGAAGGAATTTCGCACAGGTCTAACGGGAGGAAGAAGGGGTCTAGTCCGTGAATTCAGTAAACATAAGTTCTGTGAAATCGTAGACGAGAGAGAGAAAAAATGCGAACCGGCCTATATATATATATGTGTATAGCATGGAAAATGGATGTTATATGATAAAAAATGGTGCAGATCAGTCACAGTCGATGGAAGACTTGGAATGGGGAGACCCAGGAAGACTTGGGATGAAGTGATAAAAGCTGACCAGGATCGAGATCTCTGGTGTTATGAGGTAATACAGAAGACCCGACTTCCCACAGGCACAGGCCGAAGCATATATATATAGCATGTATCAGCCCATCCCACCCTTCCATGGGAACAGGTAAAGTGGTCATGATGGTGACATGGTAAAAAGCACCCAGCCCACACTGTAAATGAGGTTGGTGTTAGGAAGGGCATCCAGCTGTAGAAATCAAGCCAGAATCAGTTCTGTACGAGCAAGACATGGTATAGCACAACCAATTTGTCAGAACCCTCTCATAACAGACCCACCCAGTCCCACACTAACACGGTTGGTGTCTGGAAAGGCACCCAGTAGCCGTAAAAACCCACCTAAAGCTTCAGTCCCATATGAGCAAGATAGGTGTGGCTAACTGGCCAGACTTCCCTAATAAGTGTAACTACCCAGCCCCACACTGTAGATTCCTGAGATGATCGTGGGGTCAGAGTCTTCAAACACTCCTTCCAATAGGTCCTGTCAGAAGCAACTATCTCATCCCTATATATTCCTGAGAGGTTCAAGGGGTCAGAGTCTTCAAACACTCCCTCCAATAGGTCCTGTCAGAAGCAACTATCTCATCCCTATTTATTCCTGAGAGGGTCAAGGGGTCAGAGTCCTCAAACACTCCTTCCAGCAGGTCCTGTCAGAAGCAACTATCTCTTCCCTCAGAAGCAACTATCTCTTCCCTATTTATTCCTGAGAGGGTCAAGGGGTCAGAGTCCTCAAAAACTCCCTCCAATAGGACCTGTCAGAAGCAACTATCTCTTCCCTATTTATTCCTGAGAGGGTCAAGGGGTCAGAGTCCTCAAAAACTCCCTCCAATAGGTCCTGACAGAAGCAACTATCTCTTCCCCATTTATTCCTGAGAGGGTCAAGGGGTCAGAGTCCTCAAACACTCCCTCCAATAGGTCCTATCAGAAGCAACTATCTCTTCCCTATTTATTCCTGAGAGGGTCAAGGGGTCAGAGTCCTCAAAAACTCCCTCCAATAGGACCTGTCAGAAGCAACTAACTCTTCCCTATTTATTCCTGAGAGGGTCAGAGTCCTCAAAAACTCCCTCCAATAGGTCAGAAGCAACCATCTCTTCCCCATTTATTCCTGAGAGGGTCAAGGGGCCAGAGTCCTCAAACACTCCCTCCAGTGGGTCAGAAGCAACCATCTCCAGCTGGACCCCCAAGGGAGACCAGCCAAGCTCAAGGATGTTATCCAACCATCTTGTTAGGAAGGGTATCCAGCTGTAACAAACCCAGCTAAAATTCAGTTCCATCCGAGTCAGGTTTGGTGTGGTCAACTGACCAGACTGGCCCCACAGTGTAGGGAACTCATCTGACCCCTGCAAGCAAGGAAAATAAGATGTTGAATGATGATGATGATGATGATGATGGTGGTCATTTTTTTGTTTGAAAACAACTAGTTTTGCAGAATAATTGATTCATATATATATGTGTGTATATATGTATATATATATATATGTGTGTGTGAGTGAGTGTGTATATATGTATATATATATATATGTGTGTGTGAGTGAGTGTGTATGTATATATATATATATATGTGTGTGTGAGTGAGTGTGTATGTATATATATATATATATATATGTGTGTGTGAGTGAGTGTGTATGTATATATATATATGTGTGTGTGTATATATGTATATATATATATGTGTGTGTATATATGTATATATATATATATATGTGTGTGTGTATATATGTATATATATATATGTGTGTGTATATATGTATATATATATATGTGTGTGTATATATGTATATATATATGTGTGTGTGTATATATGTATATATATATGTGTGTGTGTATATATGTATATATATATGTGTGTGTATATATGTATATATATATATGTGTGTGTATATATGTATATATATATATATGTGTGTGTATATATGTATATATATATATATGTGTGTGTATATATGTATATATATGTGTGTGTGTATATATGTATATATATATATATGTGTGTGTATATATATGTATATATATATGTGTGTGTGTATATATGTATATATATATATGTGTGTGTATATATGTATATATATATATGTGTGTGTGTATATATGTATATATATATATATGTGTGTATATATGTATATATATATATGTGTGTGTGTATATATGTATATATATATGTGTGTGTGTGTATATGTATATATATATATATGTGTGTGTATATATGTATATATATATATGTGTGTGTGTATATATGTATATATATATATATGTGTGTGTGTATATATGTATATATATATGTGTGTGTATATATGTATATATATATATATATATGTATGTGTGTGTGTATATATATATATATATATATGTGTATGTGTGCGAGTGTGTATGTATATATATATATATATATATATATATATATATATATTTATATATATGTGTGTGTGTGTATATATGTATATATATATATGTGTGTGTATATATGTATATATATATATGTATGTGTATATATGTATATATATGTGTGTGAGTGTGTATCATCATCATCATCATCATTTTACGTCCGCTTCTCCCTGCTTGCAAGGGTGGGACGGGAACTGATTCTGGCTTGATTTCTACAGCTGGATGCCCTTCCTAACACCAACCTCATTTACAGTGAGTGCTGGGTGCTTTTTTGCAGTGGCACCTCCACGACCACTTTGCAGTGGAATGATAGGGACCCCAGTCCCTATCATCTCATTTCTACAGCTGAGTAAACTGGAGCAATGTGAAATAAAGTGTCTTGCTCAAGGAAACAACACATCACCCGCTCTGAGAATTGAACTCACAACCTTTTGATTGCAAGGCCAATGCTCTAACCACTAAGCCATGTGCCTCCTGTATATATATATATATGTGTGTATGCATGTGTGTGTGTGTATGAGTGTGTATGTGTGTGTATGTGTGTGTGTGAGTATCTGTATTGCACACAAATTCTTAAAGTACTTAATATACCACCACCACCACTACCATGTCACCACCACCACACCACCACCACTACACCACCACACCACCACCACTACACCACCACCACCACACCACCACCACCACCACCACACCACTACACCACCACTACACCACCACCACCACCACTACACCACCACTACACCACTACCATGTCACCACCACCACACCACCACTACACCACACCACCACCACAACACCACCACCCAAGTCACACACACCCACAACCTCTCTACTGACAGTCAACAACATGGTGTGGAAGTAAGGTCTTGATGGTAGTAGTAAAATAGTTGTAGTAGTAGTAGTAGTAGTAGCAGCAGTAGTAGTAGTACTGTTTACATTTTAGCAAAGCAGATAGAAAAAGCGATAAATACATGTGTGTGTGTATGTGTGTGCATGTGTTTGTGTGTGTGTGTATGTATGTGTGTGTGTGTATGTGTGTGCATGTGTTTGTGTGTGTGTGTGTATGTGTGTGTGTATGTGTGTGTGTGTGTGTGTGTTTGTGTGTGTGTGCATGTGTGTGCATGTGTATGTGTGTGCATGTGTTTGTGTGTGTGTGTGTATGTGTGTGTGTATGTGTGTGTGTGTGTGTGTGTGTGTGTGTGTGTGTGTGTGTGTGTATGCGCGTATGTATATAGTAATAATAAATGTGAAGACTAAAATCTGAAGAGGGCTCGATAAGGATAAATATATATATATATATATATATATATATATATATATGTATATGATGGTCAGTCGTACTGTCCACGCTTGGTGAGAGGTAGTATTGTGACCTGTAAAAACTAACACTCTCCCATCCACTCTGGCTTTCGGCTGACTGCCACAGACGGGACGGGTAGCAGTAAACTATGGTACAGGCCTAAATGGGTCATTGTTTGGCTGAGAGGGGGAACTGACTAAGCAAATTTCGTTGAAATCTGTGGTAGCTAATGGTCAACTTCCTTCGGACATGCACCTGCGCAGACCGGTGGGGGTGAATTGGTACTCACATGGGGAACGGATGAAGAACCCAAAAGCACACACTTCGTCCGTTCCCATGTCGATCCAACTTGGATTGCTTCAGAAACATAACCTTATTATATAACAAGCTGTCTGATGATGTCACGACACTCGCACACAGAACAGTGTGGCCAGTGTCGCCATTGAAATATATATCACAGCATTATTATTATTAAAGGACTTGAACATCTGAAACTACTTCGCTTTTACTTATTCGATATTTACTCCGTCACTCCTATGTGGAATAAGTACGTTGAGTGCTTGAATTGAATTGCAATAATGTTTACCCTAAGTGTATATATATATATATATATATATATATATATATATATATATATATATAAGCAAAAGGGATATTCAATTTGTTGGTAATTCAACAAATATAAATGTTTATAACTGATTCAGAGCACTCAACAAGTTTTCTGGAGTATAATATTCGATGATATTAAATAAATGGAAACTATATTTATAAAACCATATTTATTCTATTATATATATTTCAAGGGTACCAAAACTTTGGTACGCTTTCATCAGATAAAATACAAAGTTTGTTTCTATAAATTTTGACATAACCAAGAAAAGATACCTCAACGGTTCAATATCATTGTATATATATATATATATATATATATATATATATATATATATATATATCTGTAGCCTATGTATCATATCAATATCTCCCTCCGCCTTCTGAGATATTTTTACTGCTGCAAGGGATTAATCCCCTTTCTTGACCGGTGTATCACGTGATAGAGTCTCCCTCCGCCTTTCTGAGATTTTCTCGCATGCTACGGATGTATGTAGTTAGGGCTCTTCCCCGAGGTGCTCCCTTGATAAGCTGGCTTACCTCACAACAATGTTATATATCTATGATATAACATTTTTGCATAGTGACCAGCGAAACTGTACAGTCGGGACGAAAGAAAACAAATAGGTATATTGTATCTATTATTCCTTTTTATAATATTTTATATATATATATATATATATATATATATATATATCATCATTTCATTTTGCGTCCACTTTTCCCTACTTGCATGGGTTGGACGGGAACTGATTCTGGCTTGATTTCTACAGCTGGATGCCCTTCCTAACACCAACCTCATTTACAGTGAGTGCTGGGTGCTTTTTTGCTGTGGCACCTCCACGAATGATAGGGATACCAGCCCCTATAATCTCATTTCTACAGCTGAGTAAACTGGAGCAACGTGAAATAAAGTGTCTTGCTCAAGGAAATATATATATATATATATACTCGTAGGGCAAATATTTATTATAATAACAGATTAAAGTTTAAGCAAAGAGTTGTTAAGGGTGAAAGCAGTGATTCTTTGCTTAAACTTTAATGTGTTATTATAATAAATAATGTGTGTGTGTGCGCGAGTGCATGCGTGTGTATATATATATATATATATATATATCCTAAAAGTAGATGCGCAGCCAACAATTTCCAGGCGTCTAACAATGGCATACCACCCTTGTATTTGCTCCACAAAGACCATAAGACAACCAACTACCCGACAACAGGACCACCAACAAGACCCGTATGCGGGGCCAATATTACTAGCAACTACAGGATCTCCTACTTCCTCTCAATGGTTATACGCCCCATAATCAAGATGTCCCCAGATGTATTTGACAGTGCAGAGGACCTCCTGTGTAGAATCAATGAATGCAACAAAAACAAAAACCTAACAAACTGCATAATAGGCAGCATGGATGTGGTGTCACTGTACCCATCCATTAACATTGATTTTGCTGTAGAAAAATGTGTGGAGATGATCAATGAGAGTGAGGTGGAGTTCTGCGACGTCGACACAAATGAACTGGGCCTCCTACTTAGACTTACCTACGACACTGACTACCTAGACAGCCATGACCTTAGATGTTTCTGCCCCAGTAGACCCATAAGAGGTAGACCCCCGCACCATAACCTCAATGGCAAAAGAGACTCCGATGGGAAGGTGGATTGGATGGATCAAAGCTATACGGACCCCCCAAAACAACGATCAGGTAAGAAAAATGGCCGCGCATGCAATAGGGGCTAGTATTAAAACTACCCTAAAGAGCCATATATTCAAATTCAACGAGAAGATCTACACCCAAAATGAGGGAGCAGCCATTGGCGTCAGCATAGCTGGTGACGTTGCCAACCTTTTTATGGTATGGTGGGAAAGGAGACTCAAAGATCTCCTTGAAGAGAGCTTCAAAGACCTCATCATGTACTTGCGTTACGTAGACGATATTAATATAGTAATAAGGACACCCCCACAAGAGAGTACTAACAAATATGATTTAGAACGTAGCACGATGGAAAGCATCCAGCAGATAGCTAATTCCATACACCAGAGTATAACTGTAACTATCGACTACCCTTCTAAACACCCTAACAATAGACTACCTGTATTAGACACGGAACTCTGACGAGAGAGCCCAAATTCTCCACTCACACTACGCTATGGCCTCCAAATACCTGATACTCAAAAACTCAGCAATGTCCAGTAGTGCTAAGTTTAATATTCTGATCGCAGACATGGTATGAGTGATGAAGAATGTGTCCCGCATGTGGCGACCGAACAGAAATGGAAAGACACATCCAACACTTCATCAACCGCATGCAGTTCTCTGGCTACAACCAAAGAGACAGAGTCAGAGTATACAAAGGAGCCACGGAGAAGTATAAGACCCTCATAGAACTGGACATGAAAGGAATTTGCCCATTACACAGGAGCAAATCACGGAATAACTTAGATAGGGCTAGACATAAGATAGGGAAAGCCAACTCATGGTACGACAACCAGAGATACCAGAGTGTCATGTTCATGGACGCTACTCCTGGAGGGAAATTAGCTAACCAATGTAGAAAGGCCCTGAGAAAGACCCACTTAAAGATTAAAGTGGTAGAAAAGCCAGGAACTACCATAAAATCCCTCATCAGCAAAACCTACCCTTTTAAGAAAACCCACTGTACCAATAGGAAATGTATCATATGTAAGGTGAACCCCCGGATAAACTGTAAAACTAGAAACGTAGTCTATAGCATAAGATGTACAGAGGGTACTTGCAGAAACACGACAACAACATACATAGGTGAGACAGCTCGTAGCATAGGAGAGAGATTAGACCAACACTGGGAGGAACTAAAAGGACGGAAAAACAGTTCAGTACTATACGAACATGCCAGACAACAACATGGCGGTAACATAGACAACATAGAAATTAGAATAATATCTAAACATAGAAATGATTCAACAGGTAGGCAAATCAGACAAGTAACTGAAATAGAGCTAAGAAGACTGAAGTTGAACAGAAAAAAATGAATGGAATAACAACTATGCACAAACACACAAATAAATATACACAGGTACAATAACAACAACCACACATAAACACACACTAATGAACAAAGATAGAATACAAATACACAGACTCAGACATGAACAGACACACGAATAAATAAATAAATAAAAATAGCATAGACATTACAATACAATGGGAGGAAACAATAGTACCACTGATGATGTCACAGATGTGTGATGAAAGAACTTTGAGAGACTATATATAGATATTTACTGCTAATGTCCTCGTTTTTCGAGTAACTTTCTGCCTTAATGCCTCTTTAATTATTGTACAATTCTCTTGTAATCTCTGTCACATCCATTCCACTCTGTAAATACGAAACTGTTGTTGACAACATTAATATCCATGTATCTATATGATTGTTCAGTTGGATAGGAGGTTAATTATTATCATCATTTTTACGTCCGCTTTTCCCTGCTTGCAAGGGTGGGACGGGAACTGATTCTGGCTTGATTTCTACAGCTGGATGCCCTTCCTAACACCAACCTCATTTACAGTGAGTGCTGGGTGCTTTTTGCCGTGGCACCTCCACGACCACTTTGCAGTGGAATGATAGGGACCCCAGTCCCTATCATCTCATTTCTACAGCTGAGTGAACTGGAGCAATGTGAAATAAAGTGTCTTGCTCAAGGAAACAACACATCACCCGGTCTGAGAATTGAACTCACAACCTTTCGATTGCAAGGCCAATGCTCTAACCACTAAGCCATGTGCCTCCATGCCTCAATTATATGTCTAAACTTTGCTAGTGCTCCGAGGATTCCAAACGAAAGTTTGGAAGAAACGATTGTCAGCAATAAAATGTTTTGAACATAGTTTTGATTCTTGTGTAATTTATATATATTTATATCTACATTTTTAACCGTTGGTCAATCAATGATAAACATTGATTGCCAAATAAATTAACTATGGAGATATAAAAGATACAGAAGCAAAAACCAACCAAACAGTGAGTGTGTTGTGTTATTATTTCTGGCAATATTATAACAATATGACCCTCCCAAAGTAAAGAATATTTGTTTCAACACACAATCTAAAATATAATAAAGTAAGGAGAACGGGACTGCGTACAGTTTATAATATTTTATCCCGTTAGTAAAATAAGTTGGATTACTTTGAATAAATAATGAATGAATATTACATAATTTATCTACTAAATTTCGTGGCTGTTCATTAAATATATTATATTATTTATTTAAAGATTCACTTCTTTAAAATTTCTGAAATGTCAACACTTCCGGTTGGCAATCGCTTAAATAAACATACTAATTTTCTCCTAATGCAGTTTATATATAATATCGTCTTTTTAATGTATCATGGATTACGTTACTGATTACAGAAGACAGTGTAACTCAGTCTTCGTTCAATTTCTATGTATTATATATTGTCAATTGCAATTTTATTTGATGTATCATATCTACATGTATATATACTTGCGTATAATATCAATATACACACTACACATGCTAGCAGAAAACCACCCATAGGGTGGTTTTTCTGCTAGTTTCATATAAAAAAAAACCTTGCAAAACATCACATCACATATATGTGTGTGTATATATATATATACATATATACAAGTGTATGTATGTATATATATATATATATGTATGCATATATATATATATATACACTTGTAGTAAATAAAATTTAGTTTTGTGTTTCTGAAGAGAACGGCCAATTGAAGAGGAAGTTCGAGACTAGTAATGGGTTGTAAGTTAACCACTACCATGCTAGACAATTCATTGATCTCCACCATTCAATCAACCCTCTGAAACGATTATAAAACATTGAACTAACTCTCTACCTACACCTCACTTGTTTTTATTGTTCAAACGCATGCACGTATGCCAGTATTTGGAACATAACTTAAAGGTTCTTACATAAAATTATGATGGAAGTTTTTAGATAAATATAAACACTTTAACCCTTTCATTACCATATTTCTAATGAAAGACACTGTTGGTGTTTGGAACATAACTTAACAAAGGTTCTTACATAAAATTATGATGGAAGTTTTTAGATAAATATAAACACTTTAACCCTTTCATTACCATATTTCTAATGAAAGACACTGTTGGTGTGTGGAACATAACTTAACAAAGGTTCTTACATAAAATTATGATGGAAGTTTTTATATAAATATAAACACTTTAACCCTTTCATTACCATATTTCTAATGAAAGACACTGTTGGTGTTTGGAACATAACTTAACAAAGGTTCTTACATAAAATTATGATGGAAGGTTTTTAGATAAATATAAACACTTTAACCGTTTCAAGACCTGAAAGTAAAAAAGCAAAACACAATGCAGGTATTTTTATTTGAAATATTAGTTAATGAAAAAGTTAAAAAATTAATACTTACGACATTAGTAAAATCACAGCTCGCAGAAGAATCAGAGAGGAAGCTTGACTCCGGGGTAAACGAAGCCGCATTGTACTCCAGCTTGCTTCCAATACTGGTTTTTTTAATCTGGCCTTCACTGCCATCACCATCAACACCATCTTTAGCAATGCAATGTTCTGTCGTTGTCCCAGCCTCATCACTGTTAATATTATTATCATTACCATCACCAACATCATCACAGTCAATAGAATTATCTACACAATTTTCTTTACCACACACCTCCTCGACAACCCTGCCCTCTTGTGCCACCAACACCTCACCTTTCGTCACCGCCTTCTCCACTGATGTGGTTCCAGACTGGCCAGCATCAGGATGGCGAGATTTGTCGCAGGTATTAGTAATGTTGCTAGACTCGGCCAACAGTTCATGGTGCCCTGCCGTAGTGTCGTCTGCCCCTTTATTATCAGGACTGCTGAAAGACTTGGTGCTGGGGGTGGTAGTGTTTTCATCACCATCACAAACAACTGCTGCCTCCACACTACCACCATCACCATCATCACTAACGACTATGTTACCTTCTCGTTCAGGTTTTCTTAAGCTGCCATCAACTGAACCCCCACCACCCTCTGCATCTTCTGCTGACTTTGTCGATGTTGTTGACACCGATCCCACAGCGGCGCATTGGGTTTCTGTTGTGGCACCACTGCTGCTCGGGGAACTTTCCGAGGACGAAGGAAATAGACGTTTGTTGTTTTCAAGTGAACAAGAACCTACAACTTTTTTCAAGCATTTGTCGTCCTCCACGTGGCTCGAAGAACCAACAGGTTTAGAAGCTACGATGGCAGAAGCCACGGTTTCTAAGGGACCCTCTTCGTGGCTGTCCCCAAGTTTTGAACTCACGATAGCAGAATCCATCATTTTTAAGGGATCTTCCACAGAGGAGCCGGAAACTACAGTCCCAGCGACGACTGCAGCTGGATCTGCCTCTTTTAAGTTCAGCCGAGCGTCGTCCTTTAAATGGCTCTCGGAGCCAGCAGACCCGTTTAATTTCAATTTGGACTTCAATTTAGATTTCGACTTTGATGACTTCGACTTGGACCCTGTTCCTATTTCTGGTCCTGGTCGCAATCCAGATCCGGGCCCAGATGCAGTCCGAGCTGCTACCACAGCTGAGCTACCGTCAACACCCGAGCCAGACTCTCCGGACTGCTCCGGCGCCGTCTCGAAAGACGTTGATGCTGATGATGTTGTTGACGATGTTGTTGTCGATGTTGTCGTAGCGGAGATCTCCGGAGAAGGAGATGGAGAAGAAGAAGAAGAAAGAAGAGGAGGAGGAACGACGGCAGAATTTGAGAAATCCTTCGAAGAATTCACAACAGCCGAAGAAGTGTCTTTCTTTCGCCTGCGCCTACGACGGGAGGACGAGGGCGGGGCTGAAGGGGAAGGGGTCTGAGATTGAGATTTCTGCTGGGTCTGGGAGAGGGGCTGGGGTTGAGATGGCGCGGAGCCCTCCACACTGTTGTTGTTGTCTGAAGGGGTGCAACCCTCGGACGTCGTCGACACGTCCCGGCTACTGCGATTGCTGCTGCTGTTGCTGTTGTCAGCGGCAACGTCGTCGTCGTCGTGACGACGACGACAGTTGCCCTCGGCAACGTTAGTCATTGCCGAGGGCAACACATCCTGGACCCGACTGCCCCCTTGGTCACCACTATCGTCCACGGCAACAGTCGGCGACGCATCTTGGCTACCACGCTCCTCGGCGCTGTGACCGTCGTCGTGGTCACGATCGCAGTCGGTAACAGAATCGACGGGGTCACTCTCCAGACTCTCCGTCAGGGCTTCCTTCTCCGACTCGGTCTCGGGAGGCGTTATGGAGGTGGTGGTGTCGTTGGAGAGGAACAGCTCCTTGGCTGTCATCATGAGGAGCAGGTTATTGGGGCCTTCCTGCCCTGGGTCCCTGCGGGGGGTACTAGTGTTCACCGTGGTGGCTGCCATGGCAACAGAAGAGGCCCCCATCCCTGCTGAAGAACCCCTCAGGTACTCTAGATCCTCCTTCAGGAGGTCGTCGGCGCTGAGCGGGCTCTGAGAAAACGCAGCAGATATCGCATCCATTGAGCTCACCTGGTCGCAAGCGGCTACGTTCACCTTGGCTCGCGTCCCCTCAATGTGCAAACAGTCCTTGTTGTCATCGGCAACCTCATCGCTACTGACGACGACCTGCTGCGCTGAAGAATTAACAGGAGTCGTGACCTCATCACTGTCCTCCCCACCACTGAGGATGACCTGGTTTGATGATTTACAGGGGGTCATGACCTCCACGGTGACCTCATCACTAAGGACAACCTGGTTTGATGATTTACAGGGGGTCATGACCTCCACGGTGACCTCATCACTAAGGACAACCTGGTTTGATGATTTACTGGGGGTCATGACCTCCATGGTGACCTCATCACTGAGACCGACCTGCTCTGATTTGCTGGGGGTCGCAACCTCCACGGTGACCTCATCACTGAGAATGACCCGCTCTAATGATTTACTGGGGGTCGTGGCAAAATCACTGAGAATGACCCGCTCTGATCTGCTGAGGGTCATGACCTCATCACTGAGAATGACCCGCTTTGATTTGTTGGGGGTCGTGACCTCATCACTGAGAATGACCTGCTCTGATGATTTACTGGTGGTCGTGACTTCCTCACCGAGAATGACCTGCTCTGATTTGCTGGGGGTCATGACCTCATCACTGAGAATGACCTGCTCTGAAGATTTACTGGGGGTCGTGACCTCATCACTGAGAATGACCCGCTCTGATTTGCTGGGGGTCGTGACCTCATCACCGAGAATGACCTGCTCTGAAGATTTACTGGGGGTCGTGACCTCCTCG
>OZ024764.1:440000-442500 GCA_964016885.1 Eledone cirrhosa | reverse complement strand
ATATATATATACACACACATAAGCACATTTCATGATAATTGTTTCTACTTTAGGCACAAGGCCTGCAATTACCCAGTGCATTACTGGTACTTTATTTTATCAACCCCGTAAGGATGAAAGACAAAGCTAACCTCGGCGGGATTTGAACTCAGACTGTAAATGGACGTAACTATGCTGCAAAGCATGGCGTCCGACCTTCTACCGAATACACACACACACACATATATATATATTTGCGTGTATAAACATACCATATATATGAGATATACATACACATATATATATATATATATATATATACATACTTCAAATATATATAATATATATATATATATATATATATATATATCCACACACATGTATATATGTATGTATATATATATATATCATTTCATTCATTCATTCATTTCATTTTACGTCCGCTTTTCCCTGCTTGCAAGGGTGGGACGGGAACTGATTCTGGCTTGATTTCTACAGCTGGATGCCCTTCCTAACACCAACCTCATTTACAGTGAGTGCTGGGTGCTTTTTTGCCGTGGCACCTCCACGACAACTTTACAGTGGAATGATAGGGACGCCAGTCCCTATCATCTCATTTCTACAGCTGAGGAAACTGGAGCAATGTGAAATAAAGTGTCTTGCTCAAGGAAACAACACATCGCCCGGTCTGAGAATTGAACTCACAACCTTTCGATTGCAAGGCCAATGCTCTAACCACTAAGCCATGTGCCTCCAAGTAGATATGTATGAAGGAAGACGCAGTAGAGGTAGACCACGAAAAACATGGGCGGAGGTGGTGAGAACAGACCTCAGATCATTGAAGCTCACGGTGGAGATGACGAAGGACCGTGACGAGTGGAGAGATGCTGTGCTGAATAAGACTCGTCCCACCCTTGCAAGCAGGGAAACGCGGACGTAAAATGATGATGATGATGATGTATGTGTAGATATGTATGTGTAGATATGTACGTGTAGATATGTATGTGTAGAGATGTATGTGTAAGTATGTATATATGTAGATATGTATATATGTATATATGTATATATGTAGATATGTAGATATGTAGATATGTATATATGTATATATGTATATATGTAGATATGTAGATATGTATATATGTAGATATGTATATATGTAGATATGTATATATGTAGATATGTATATATGTAGATATGTATATATGTAGATATGTAGATATGTAGATATGTAGATATGTATATATGTATATATGTAGATATGTAGATATGTAGATATGTAGATATGTATGTGTAGATCTGTATGTATAGATGTGTATGTATAGATGTGTATGTGTAGATGTGTATGTGTAGATATGTATGTGTAGATATGTATGTGTAGATATGTATGTGTAGATATGTATGTGTAGATGTGTATATGTATATATGTATGTGTAGATATGTATGTGTAAGTATGTATGTGTAGATATGTATGTGTAGATATGTATGTGTAGATATGTATGTGTAGATATGTATGTGTAGATATGTATGTGTAGATATGTATGTGTAGATATGTATGTGTAGATATGTATGTGTAGATATGTATGTGTAGATATGTATGTGTAGATGTGTACGTGTAGATGTGTATGTGTAGATATGTATGTGAAGATGTGTATGTGTAGATATGTATGTGTAGATCTGTATGTGTAGATATGTATGTGTAGATATGTATGTGTAGATCTGTATGTGTAGATCTGTATGTGTAGATATGTATGTGTAAGTATGTATATATGTAGATATGTATATATGTAGATATATATATATGTAGATATGTATATATGTATATATGTATGTGTAGATATGTATGTGTAGATCTGTATGTGTAGATGTGTATGTGTAGATGTGTATGTGTAGATGTGTATGTGTAGATATGTATGTGTAGATATGTATGTGTAGATATGTATGTGTAGATATGTATGTGTAGATATGTATGTGTAAGTATGTATGTGTAGATATGTATGTGTAGATGTGTATGTGTAGATGTGTATGTGTAGATATGTACGTGTAGATATGTACGTGTAGAGATGTATGTGTAGATATGTATGTATAGATGTGTATGTGTAGATATGTATGTGTAGATGTGTATGCGTAAGTATGTATGTGTAGATATGTATGTGTAGATATGTATGTGTAGATGTGTATGTGTAGATGTGTATGTGTATGTGTAGATATGTATGTGTAGATATGTATGTGTAGATATGTATGTGTAGATATGTATGTGTAGATATGTATGTGTAGATATGTATGTGTAGATATGTATGTGTAGATATGTATGTGTAGATATGTATGTGTAGATATGTACGTGTAGAGATGTATGTGTAGAGATGTATGTGTAGAGATGTATGTGTAGAGATGTATGTGTAGAGATGTATGTGTAGAGATGTATGTGTAGATATGTACGTGTAGATCTGTACGTGTAGATCTGTACGTGTAGATCTGTATGTGTAGATCTGTATGTGTAGATCTGTATGTGTAGATATGTACG
>OZ024764.1:422500-435000 GCA_964016885.1 Eledone cirrhosa | reverse complement strand
CAGTTACGTACACGTTATAAGAGCTATTTAAATTTATATATATAAAATAAAGGAGCAAATAAGAGCATGATATGAAGTCAGTCATGTGTGTGTGTGTGTGTGTGTAAACGAATGTAAAAGTACACACACATATACACATATATGCACACATACACACTATAATATATACACGTGTGTGTGTATATGTGTGTGTGTGTAAAATTCTAGGAAACCTTATCTATGCCCTACATATATTCTTTTACATTCGTTTACACACACACACACACATATACACACACACACATGACTGACTTCATATCATGCTCTTATTTGCTCCTTTATTTTATATATATAAATTTAAATAGCTCTTATAACGTGTACGTAACTGTCAAAAATTAGTTTCACCTTTGAGACCGGCCGTTTTGACGTATGCCATATATGTGTATATATATATATATATATATATATTTATTAAAATAACAGATTAAAGTTTTAAGCAAAGAATCGCTGCTTTCACCCTTAACGGGATCTTCTGAAACTAACAAAGTCAATCTGTAAACGCAGAAGTGAATATTTCAATTACAAATGCATATATAGTTTATCACCACATTACACTAAATGTCTACATACCAAGTGCCAAATATCCATTACTGTATAAGATATAATTAATCTATTGTAGTTATATCACAAGGTGGTAGTCTAATTCTAACTGTTATTGCAGAGCATAAGGTTATAGATGAATAGGAGTTGTGTAGAGGAAAGAGTTGGTCGAGGGGTTTGTGGTTGTGGGTGCTGCTAAGTCCTAGATGTGTAGTGTTAATGGTGGTGGGGAATTCAAATGTGACATTGTTGTATACTAACAGCTAGGTTTAAAGTTATGGAACGAGTGTCGGTACCGGTGTTGGCATGAGAAAAATGTCTCTGACTTTCTATTAAGGAGGTCTAGTTTCGAAAAGATTATAGTATGGGTCTCCAGAAGGCAAAGATTACACAATTTATTCGGTGGTTTATACGATGAGGCCCTACCTACTACTTCCCATTGCAGTGTAAATGGTCTATTCCTAGTTTTCAGAGAGTGTATGTAGGTAGATAAAGAAGTAGAGCTGGCTAGATTGTGTTTCTTGAAAGAGTCGAGGTGTGAGTTGTATCTCGTCTTGAAGTTGTTCGAAGTAGAACCTATATATGTTTTAGAAGAGTTGTTTGCGTTGACGGTGCATGAGTAGATGATGTCTTTGGTTCAGCAATTATTACCTCAGAGGCAAGTTCTATTAGTTCTACAGCTACATTTATTCTGGGTGTTAGCTTGCCGGTTCCTATGTTGTGAAGAATTCTGGTTGCTAGGGGTAGCATTAGGGTAATGATGTCTATCATTCGTATTGTTATTGATTTCATTAGTGCTATTATCATTATTACTATTATTACTACTATTGTTTACAGGTACTAAGTTTACCTCCTGTTGTGTTTTAATTAGTTGGAAATAGTTATTAATCTTCCTTTTATTACCACTAGCAATATGGTATGCTATGTTAGGTGTGGTGGAGTACGATATTTCAATTGTATTTTTATTGATAAGGCTATGGTCCTTGTGGCCGGTCGGGAAGTTTTTTTCTAAGATTGAGAAGAAAGCCTTAGGCAAGTTGGTAGAGACATTTAGATTGAAAGGGGGATTGAAAAATGTATTAGTTCTCCTATTTTTGTTTATAGTATTGTTTTTTTTAGGTATTTATATCCGTTTATATTCTTATTGTGGTGTTTACTTTGGTGCGAGTTAAGTTTGGTATTACCCTTCGTCCTAGAGTTATAGTGGCTAGTGTTTTTACTATTTTTCCTCATAGCCATATTATGAGAAATAATGTTGTAACTATGTGATTTTATAGGTAGGAATTCAATCTCATTCTTATGTCCTGATTTAGCTAAGGCCTCATTATAGTATTGTGAATTATTGTTAAATATAGTATCATTATATGATAGATTAGAGATTCTATTAGATATTCCTTTGGTAATAGAGTTTAATATGGATTTAGGGTGGTTAGAGTTGGTGTTCACATAAATTAGTTTTTCGTTAGGTTTATGATAGGGTGTGTATACTCTAGAGTCTAGGCTAAGGGTAGCGTCAAGGAAGTTGACGTTTTTAGTGTTTTTTTATCTAAGGAGATACTCAAGTTGTAGTTTTTGAAAATTTTGTGTAACTGTTTCCTAGTTTTTTCTATATTAAATTGTTTATAGTCTATAAGAAGTAGTGCATGATCGTGGTATAAACCACCGCTGAGGTAGGGTAGGTTCTTATGGATTTCATTAAGTAGGTATAGGCCCACCAAATCGGTGACCTGAGCCGAGTTACTAGATCCCATGGTTATGTCGAAGTTGTTATGCGTATCCTTGCGGGTCCATAATTGTTCTTCAAATGTAATTATGGTTTTTCGGGCTGCAAGTATGACATCAGTTTGGGATCTAGCCAGGTCACTATTGTTCATAGCCATAATTAGAGCCTTATTTAATAGGATAGGGGAAATAGAGGTGTAGTAAGAATTGATATCAAATTGTATACATTTTTTATTTTTACACTCTTTAATACCCTTGAATGATTTTAGCTAATATTTTCTTGCTGATAATACCAATGTCAGACTAATTGAAGGGTTACTGATGAAGTCTTCTTTATGTTCCTTCAGAGAGAATCTTGGAGGATTAGGGGTGTACGGCTCTGATACTACAGACATGGGGTTAGAATATCTCAGGAAAGAGTCTCTGAATTGAGAGATCACAGTTCTGATACTACAGACATGTGGTTAGAATGTCTGAGGAAAGAATGTCTGAATTGAGAGATCACAGCTCTGATACTACAGACATGTGGTTAGAATGTCTCAGGAAAGAATCTCTGAATTGAGAGATCACAGCTCTGATACTACAGACATGTGGTTAGAATATCTCAGGAAAGAATCTCTGAATTGAGAGATCACAGCTCTGATACTACAGACATGTGGTTAGAATGTCTCAGGAAAGAATCTCTGAATTGAGAGATCACAGCTCTGATACTACAGACATGTGGTTAGAATATCTCAGGAAAGAATCTCTGAATTGAGAGATCACAGCTCTGATACTACAGACATGTGGTTAGAATATCTCAGGAAAGAATCTCTGAATTGAGAGATCACAGCTCTGATACTACAGACATGTGGTTAGAATGTCTCAGGAAAGAATCTCTGAATTGAGAGATCACAGCTCTAATACTACAGACATGTGGTTAGAATGTCCGAGGAAAGAATCTCTGAATTGAGAGATCACAGCTCTGATACTACAGACATGTGGTTAGAATATCTCAGGAAAGAATCTCTGGATTGAGAGATCACAGCTCTGATACTACAGACATGTGGTTAGAATGTCTCAGGAAAGAATCTCTGAACTGAGAGATCACAGCTCTGATACTACAGACATGAGGTTAGAATGTCTGAGGAAAGAATCTCTGAATCGAGAGATCACAGCTCTGATACTACAGACATGTGGTTAGAATGTCTGAGGAAAGAATCTCTGAATTGAGAGATCACAGCTCTGATACTACAGACATGTGGTTAGAATGTCTCAGGATAGAATCTCTTAATTGAGAGATCACAGCTCTGATATTACAGACATGTGGTTAGAATGTCTCAGGAAAGAATCTCTGAATTGAGAGATCACAGCTCTGATACTACAAACATGTGGTTAGAATGTCTGAGGAAAGAATCTCTGAATTGAGAGATCACAGCTCTGATACTACAGACATGTGGTTAGAATGTCTGAAGAAAGAATCTCTGAATTGAGAGATCACAGCTCTAATACTACAGACATGTGGTTAGAATGTCCGAGGAAAGAATCTCTGAATTGAGAGATCACAGCTCTAATACTACAGACATGTGGTTAGAATGTCCGAGGAAAGAATCTCTGAATTGAGAGATCACAGCTCTGATACTACAGACATGTGCTTAGAATGTCTCAGGAAAGAATCTCTGAATTGAGAGATCACAGCTCTAATACTACAGACATGTGGTTAGAATGTCCGAGGAAAGAATCTCTGAATTGAGAGATCACAGCTCTAATACTACAGACATGTGCTTAGAATGTCTCAGGAAAGAATCCCTGAATTGAGAGATCACAGCTCTAATACTACAGACATGTGGTTAGAATGTCCGAGGAAAGAATCTCTGAATTGAGAGATCACAGCTCTGATACTACAGACATGTGCTTAGAATGTCTCAGGAAAGAATCCCTGAATTGAGAGATCACAGCTCTGATACTACAGACATGTGCTTAGAATGTCTCAGGAAAGAATCCCTGAATTGAGAGACCACAGCTCTGATACTACAGACATGTGGTTAGAATGTCTGGGGAAAGAATCTCTGAATTGAGAGATCACAGCTCTGATACTACAGACATGTGGTTAGAATGTCCGAGGAAAGAATCTCTGGAAAAGATTTTAAAGGCAAACCAACCGGCAGGAGACCCAGCAGTAGACCCCGAGCAAGATAGTTGGAAAGCATCCATGAGTTTGGCTGGTCTCTTTTGGGGATCCAGCCGGATCAATTGGCGACAGTTGCTCCTGACAGGACCTGCTGAAAGGAGTGTTTGAGGAAGAAGAAAGACTAAAGAAATAGACGAAGAAGTTAGGAGTCATGGTAGAAATGTGGATGACGAAGAGGACGACTATAAGACACCTATAGTTATCTCCCTTGGTGACCACAGTTCGAATCCTGCGAAGGTCGATTGGGGGTCGATAATTGGAGGGGGGAGGAGGTAGACTTGTAGCAGGCATATCTAATGATAGATAGAGTGATAGACAGGCAGACAGTGATAGGTATATAGTGATAGGTACGGTACATACAAGGATAGAGTGATAGATACATAGATAGAGTGAGTGACAGACAGACAGAGAGACAGACAGACAGACAGAGACAGGGAGACAGAGACAGAGAGATAGAGACAGAGAGACAGATAGAGACAGACAGACAGACAGACAGACAGACAGACATAGTGATAGGTACATACAAAGATAGAGTGATAGATACATAGATAGAGTGACAGACAGACAGACAGACAGACAGACAGATATATATTCTAGGGTCTCGAATAATGCCCTCCTCCCTTCTTATTAAATGTATCTAATCTATCTCTGGTGAAATTTTATTTTAAGTGGTAGCATTCCTGCGACAATAAAAATATTATACACGACATTGAAGTACATTACTAGAAACCCCATATGTTGAAAATAAATAGGATGGGTTGGGGTCTCCGACAGGTTTGCGGTCGTGTCCTTGGCAGTGGAGACTTCTGGTGTGCTTGGCCCTAGGGCAACCTCCCTACTCACCACAGAGTTGGCTAGCCCTAGCAGTGGAGACTTCTGGTGTCCTTGGCCCTAGGGCTACCTCCCTACTTACCACCATAGGTGCAGAGCTGGCTACCTGTAGCAGTGGAGACTTCTGGTGTCCTTGGCCCTAGGGCTACCTCCCTACTCACCACCATAGGCACAGACCTGGCTACCCCTAGCAGTGGAGACTTGTGGTGTCCTTGGCCCTAGGGCTACCTCCCTACTCACCACCATAGGCACTGAGCTGGCCAGCCGCAGGTGTGAGCCTCGCGAGATGGAATGGCTCTTCCAGCGCATCTCCCTTACCATCCTCCGAGGAAACGCCTTCTCCATTCTGTCCGCCGAGGCTGTGTGGCAGCCAGCACATGGAACCCCATTTGCTCACCATACAGACTGAGGGGGAGGACGAGAGAGATGGAGGCAAGGACAGTAGGGGTTCAGATCTTCCACGTTCGGACCCTATCTTTGTGGCTGTATTTATCATCTATATAGGAAATTATTTATTTCCCATTATAGCCACTGAACACAATATCTGTTTAACACTTCATTTCTATATCTAAACTAAACGACTAATTCTGGTTTTTAAAAACATCAACAGAGACAACCTTGACAAAATAACCATTTCCCACCCCTGCCACTACTATTTGAGACCCGATATTGTGCCCCGTTTTTAAGACTATATTATTTGGTCAAATGTTATGGCGAAGCCTTATACTTCTATTTTAATTAATATTTTGAAGGCACATGGCTTAGTGGTTAGCGCATTGGCCTTGCAATCGAAAGGTTGTGAGTTCAATTCTCAGACCGGGTGATGTGTTGTTTCCTTGAGCAAGACACTTTATTTCACATTGCTCCAGTTTACTCAGCTGTAGAAATGAGAGGATAGGGACTGGGGTCCCTATCATTCCACTGCAAAAAAGCACCCAGGACTCACTGTAAATGAGGTTGGTGTTAGGAAAGGTATCCAGCTGTAGAAATCAAGCCAGAATCAGTTCCCATCCCACCCTTGCAAGCAGGGAAAAGCGGTCGTAAAATGATGATGATGATGATGATGATTTTGGGTGAATCTTTTTTAAAAATAAATTTCAGATAAAAATGTGACAACGGATCTGATTTTTATCTAATTATGGTGTGGTGTTGTGTATATATTATATTGGTGTGGTGCGGTGTGGTGTTGAGTATATATTATAATGGTGTAGTGTGGTGGTTTTTTAAAAAAATCAACAGAGATATGTGTATATGTAGGTTTACACCTCTCTTGTCTATCTCTCTATATATCTACCTGTAGATGTGTGTATGTAACTGAAGTCTAATATATGTTACCAATGGACGACTAAATGATTTTAACTTTTATTTTAACAATTTATGGTGGAAAACATTTCAAATTGTCTTAACTCTGGCAACAACACATGGTGTCTGACACTCTTACCGGCTACATAGCCTCTTCCTAAATGTAAACCCTTTAAAATAAACAGTTTTGTCTCATAGAACCAGGAGCGGTTTTAAATGGTATCGTTTCAAACATAGAACGGCTTACAGCACATTAATGTAATAATAGTAAGTTTATCGACCCTGGGAGGTTTCAAAGATGGAAAAAAAAAAAAAAAAAAAAAAAATCGAATCTGTCGTTATGCAAAATGAAAACAAATCTACAAATATATAAATATCGATTTTTTTTTTTTTTTTTTTTTTAATCTGACATTTGAAACAAGACCATGCGTTTTGAGGTTTGTAGTAGAAAGAAAATGAAAGAATGGTGAGGCGATGACACAGGACCGAAATCTTTGATGTTACGAGGTAATACAGAAGGCCCGACTTCCCACAGGCCGAAGCTGAAGCATATATATACTATGTACCACCCCATACAATCTCTCTATTTTATAAATTTCCGGTTGGTTAGTTGGTTGGTTCCTACAAGTTTCGCATAAATCGGGTCACGGGTTCCCGAGATATGGGGGTTTTTCTGGGTACCTTCATAAATATAGAGAGTGAAGGATAGAGAGGGAGAGATAGTGGTTGTGAGAGAGTAGATTGAAAGAGAGACAGAGAGAGAGGGAGAGGAGGAAAATGGAAGAGAGAGCTGGTGGTGTTGTGTATATATGTGAGTGTGTGTGTCTATGACCAGTGTATATAGATCACAGACACCCACATATATATATATATATATATATATATATGTATGTATGTTGAATACCTGATGATATCACCGGATTCATACTGAACCCGGTCATTGAAATGATCATAGTATAATAAACCTTTCAAAGATTTACACCAGTCCAGCCTCCTGTTATTTTATAATATATATATATATATATATATATAAGATCAAAAGATGGTTAAATGAGTTCCATGTATTTTATTATGCGCATTTCAAAAACAAATATCATCATGCAATAACATTTGTGTTTTCATCAGATAAAATAGGAGGACATGATATGAAGGTTAAAAACACTTGTGGATAGTGCAGTTTTAAATCAACATATATATCATCATTTTACGTCCGCTTTCCCTGCTTGCAAGGGTGGGACGGGAACTGATTCTGGCTTGATTTCTACAGCTGGATGCCCTTCCTAACACCAACCTCATTTACAGTGAGTGATGGGTGCTTTTTATCCGTGGCGCCTACACGGCCACTTTGCAGTGTGGGCTGGGTGCTTTTTTTTTGCCGTGGCACCTCCACGACCACTTTGTAGTGGAATGATAGGGACCGCAGTCCCTATCATCTCATTTCTACAGCTGAGTAAACTGGAGCAATGTGAAGTAAAGTGTCTTGCTCAAGGAAACAGCACATCACCCGGTCTGAGAATTGAACTCACAACCTTTCGATTGCAAAACCAATGCTCTACCTACCACTAAAAATTATTTTTAAGTGAACATGATTTTTTTTTTTATATTTTCAAGTGAACGTGACCCAACAGGTCACGGGTGTCTAGCATAGGGAGAGAGAGAGAGATGTACACACATATATATATATATATATATATATATATATATATATATATATATATATATAGTTTCTGAATTTGTTTAGCAAGATTCTTTATCTGAAAACGTGTGTTGAAACCGATATTGTTATACTTTGGGAGGGTCATGTTGCCAATAAGAAACACACGCACCAGTTGCTTTCACTTCAATTTATTATAAATTTTATAAATTTCCGGTTGGTTAGTTGGTTGGTTCCACAACCGGAATATATATATGTTGATTTAACACTTCACTGCTCGCAAGTGTTTTTTAAGCTTCATATCATGTCTCCCTATTTTATCTGATGAGAACGCAAATATCATCCCATGATGATATTTGTTTTTGAAAGGTGTCTTGGGTGTTTTAATGATAGGGACCCGAGTCCTATCATATTGTTGGCACAGCTCAGACCCATGTAGGTTTAACCTGGTCTTCTGTAAGGTTCCACCTCCAGCGAGATTGTACCTCATAGGTTTCTTGAGTGACTTAATGATAGGGACCCCAGTCCTATCATGTTGTTGGCACAGCTCAGACCCATGTAGGTTTAACCTGGTCTTCTGTAAGGTTCCACCTCCAGCGAGATTGTACCTCATAGGTTTCTTGAGTGACTTAATGATAGGGACCCCAGTCCTATCATGTTGTTGGCACAGCTCAGACCTATATAGGTTTAACCTGGTCTTCTGTAAGGTTCCACCTCCAGCGAGATTGTACCTCATAGGTTTCTTGAGCGACTTAATGATAGGGACCCCAGTCCTATCATGTTGTTGGCACAGCTCAGACCCATGTAGGTTTAACCTGGTCTTCTGTAAGGTTCCACCTCCAGCGAGATTGTACCTCATGGGTTTCTTGAGTGACTTAATGATAGGGACCCCAGTCCTATCATGTTGTTAAAGCTCACATATATGCAAGTTTAGCTAGTCTCCTACAAGGTTGTATCTCATAGATTTCTTGGGTGCTTTAGTGATAGGGACCCCCAGTCCTAGCATGTAGTTACATCTCACACCGATGGAGATTTAGCTGGCCTCCAAAGAGGTATCTTATAGGAGGTAACTTGAGTGATTTAATGTTAGGGACCCTAGCCCTATCATGTTCTTCCTATGTAGAGTCAGCTGCCTCCTAAGAGGTATTTTATAGGCGGTTTCTTGGATGTTCTAATGATAGGGGCCCCAGTCCTATCATGTTACAGCTCACACACGTTAGTTTAGCTGGCCTCCTAAGTTGTATCTTATAGGAGTTTTCTGAGGTGTTTTAATGATAGGGACCCCAGCCCTATCATGTGGTTGTTGGTACAGCTCAAACCTATGTTGGTTTAGTTGGCCTATAAGATTGTACCTCATAGGTTTCTTGTGTGCTTTAGTGATAGGGACCCCAGTCCTATCATGTTGTTACAGCTCACACCTATATAGGTTTAGTAGGCCCCATACAAGGTTGTATCTCATAGGTTTTTCGGGTGTTTTAATGATAGGGACCCCAGTCCTATGGTGGTGTGTTTACAACTCACACCTATGTAAGTTTAGCTGGCCTCCTTAGAAGTATCTTCTAAAGGGTTTCTTGAGGGCTTTAAAGATAGGGGCCCCAGTCCTATCATGTTGTTACATCTCACACCTATGTAGGTTTAGCTGGTCTCCTATGAAGTATCCTATACAGAGTCTCTTAGGTGTTTTATTGACAGAGGACCCTCGTCGCTCCAGTCCATTCAGCAAGCAAAACTGAATCTCCCTGAGAACTACGTATCTGTGAAATACTTAACCACTTAGGCTACTATAATACAAGACGAACCGTATTCAAACTACCAGTTTTGTCATATACTGTCACGCCGAATCTCCCTGAGAACAACGTGAGTTTGTATAGTAGCACGTTTGTTTTCCGAGCAGTTAGTTCCGTTATGCGAACAACGAACAACTGAATCACTCGCCGTGGCTACCGACGGAGGTCCAACCATCACACACACACACACACACACACACACACACACGTTCCGAGTTCAATTTATCGACGAGAGTTGTCTTCCCTTCTGGAATCACTCCAAACCACTGTACAATAACTACGCTGTTGTTTAACCCCAGGTCAGTCGTGGTTGAGTAGACCTGGGTTTAAATACACCCCAGCCATGACCATCCAGCCGTATTTTTTTTTTTTTTGTAGATAAATATACTCCTTACTTTCTTTTTTAAATCAGTCGGTTATTTGGGGGAGATTTGGCTGTTATTTCTAACATCTAGCTATTACGTAGAGGTCTCCACCGTTCGTAAGACAGTAAGCTATGATTTGAGGGAGATTTGGCTGCTATTTCTGCAGGGTCTAGCTACTCGCATACATACATAAGACAGACGGGTGTAGTTTGAGGGAGATTTGGCTGCTGTTTCTGCAGGATCTAGCTACCATGTAGAGGTTTCCCTCATACATAAGACAGTAGAGTGTTGAGGGAGATTTGGCTGCTGTTTCTAACATATCTAGCTAGCATGTAGAAGTCTCCCTCATACATAAGACAGTAAGGTGTTGAGGGAGATTTGACTGCTGTTTCTAACATATCTAGCCAGCATGTTGAGTTCTCCCTCATACATAAGACAGTAGGGTGTGATTTGAGGGCGATTTGGCTGCTTTTTCTGCAGGATCTAGCTACCATGTAGAGGTCTCCCTCATACATAAGACAGTAGGGTGTGATTTGAGGGAGATTTGGCTGCTTTTTCTGCAGGATCTAGCTACCATGTAGAGGTCTCCCTCATACATAAGACAGTAGGGTGTGATTTGAGGGAGATTTGGCTGCTTTTTCTGCAGGATCTAGCTACCATGTAGAGGTCTCCCTCATACATAAGACAGTAGGGTGTAATTTGAGAGAAGATTTGGCTGCTGTTTTTAACAGATCGACACATTTAATGCTTGTTATCCGGATAAAATACAATATCCTATTCAGTTACTCCCCTTTAACGACTAAAATCCGGCAAAGTTCACGTGTACCTTTTAACCTTCTAGTCACCGATAAAGTCAAATACCAGTGGTGTACTGGAGCCGAGAAAACTCCATTGTACACCTACACACATAAAAAAACGTGGGTTTGTCTTGGCTAATTGCTTGAAAGTGAAACAAAATTATACATACATGTGAGAGTGTGTGTGTGAGATTTAATATAGAAATGGCTTCTACAGGACTAGAACTGTTTCATTCAAAGGAAATCATCAGGAAAGCCCTGATGATTTCTCCCGAATGAAACAGTTTTAGTCCTGCAGAAGCCATTTCTATATTATATCTTGTATATACTCTATGTATTGAGTTCCTTACTTACTGTGGTTACCCCCGATTGAAATCGGGACTCGCACACATACTCTTATATATATATATATATATATATATATATATATATATATATATATATATATATATATATATACATATATATATATATATATACAAGTGGAAGCTCAGTAAAATCAAAGCTTTGGCTGTGGCAAAGTCGACCTACAATAAAGAATGAGTAGCAAAGCACTCCTTAGAGTAATAACATTACGTTTAAAAGCCTTGACAAATTGAAAATTGCGGTAGGTAAAACCCAACCATATAATACCAAAAACAACGAAAGAACTAATCAGGTATATATATTGATAGATAGATAGATATACAATCATATATTCATATATGTATAAACACACACACACATATATATATATATATTGGGGTATATAACACAACGAAACTCAAGTACCTGTTTATGTCACTGTTGTAACAATATATTAAACTCGTCCTATTGATTGAGTGCTCTTACTCTTGGATATTTCTACCAAACTTATACTAGAGTATATATATATATATATATATATATATATATAACGGAGGAAATGTGGTAAGGAACCAGGTGGACCATAACGCAAACCAGGTGGACCATAACGCACCAAAGTACTCAATACTTAGGGTAGTAGAGTGGGTAATAGGAACGAGTAGGACCCCGACGGCTGAGCTCAAGCCGTTTCGACGGCTAATTCTGGACAGAATTAGCCGTCGAAACGGCTTGAGCTCAGCCGTCGGGGTCCTACTCGTTCCTATATATATATATATATATATATATATATATGTGTTTGTGTTGGGTTCAATGTGGGGGGGGGGGGGGGGCACTGTGAATAAGGTACTCAATACATTAATAGAGTGTAAACATCGATTTAATATAGAAATGGCTTCTGCAGGACTAGAACCGTTTCATTCAGAAGACATCAATATATATATATATATA
>OZ024764.1:395000-417500 GCA_964016885.1 Eledone cirrhosa | reverse complement strand
TTCTTTCTCTCTCCCACTCTCTCGTTCTTTCTCTCTCCCACTCTCTCTCTCGTTCTTTCTGCCTATTTCTCTCTCCCCCTCTCTCTCTCTCACGTTCTTTCTGCCTCTTTCTCTCTCCCCCTCTTTCTCTCTCCCTCTCTCTCTCTCTCTCGCTCTCTCTCTCATTCTTTCTGCCTCGTTCTCTCCCCCTCTCTCTATGTCTCTCTGTCTCGTTCTTTCTGCCTCTTTCTCTCTCCCTCTCTTCCTATCTCTCTCTGTCTCTTTCACTCTCATACTATGTGTGTTTCTCTTTCTAGATGTTCTATTCTTATACTATCTCTCCCGCTGCTTCTCTCTCTCAGCCTCTCTCTCTCTCCCATACTCTCTCTATATATATATATATATTTGTTAAGTATTTGCGTAGAAAAGGTAAGGGAAAGAAGCGTGCTCTCTCTCTCTCTCTCTCTAGATACCCCTCTCTTTACGATATCTTCCTCTCACTCTCTCTCTAGATACCCCTCTCTTTACGATATCTTCCTCTCACTCTCTCTCTAGATACCCCTCTCTTTACGATATCTTCCTCTCACTCTCTCTCTAGATACCCCTCTCTTTACGATATTTTCCTCTCACTCTGTCTTTAGATACCCCTCTCTTTACGATATCTTCCTCTCACACTCTCTCTAGATACCCCTCTCTTTACGATATCTTCCTCTCTCTCTCTCACTCTCTCTGGATACCTCTCTCTTTACGATATCTTCCTCTCTCTCTCTCTCACTCGCTCTGGATACCCCTCTCTTTACGATATCTTCCTCTCACTCTCTCTCTCTAGATACCCCTCTATTTACGATATCTTCCTGTCTCTCTCTATCTCTCTCCCTCTGGATGCCCCTCTCTTTACAATATCTTCCTCTCTCTATCTCTCTAGATACCCCTCTCTTTACGATATCTTCCTCTCACTCTCCCTCTGGAAGCCCCTGTCTTTACAATATCTTCCTCTCTGTCTCTCTCTAGATACCCCTCTCTTTACCATATCTTCCTCTCTCTCTATCTCAGTCTCTCTCTCTGGATGCCCCTCTCTTAACGATATCTTCCTCTCTCTCTCTCTGGATACCCCTCTCTTTACGATATCTCCCTCTCTCTCTCTCTCACTCTAGATACACCTCTCTATACGATATCTTCCTCTCTGTGCCCACTCTTCTCTCATATTCTCTATCTTTCTTCCTCGCCACAATTCTTTGCGACAAAGAACGGAATTAAACCAAATTTTTTTTCACTCTTTGATTTATATTATTATTAATATTATTATATAACTTGTAGAATTAAAATTTTAGAAAAATCTTTCAAAATGTTAAGATATATCCACACATACACATATCTCTGTGTGTGTGCGTGTGTATGTGCGTATATATATATATATAGAGAGAGAGAGAGAGAGAGAGAGAGAGAGAGAGAGACAGTGAGTGAGGGAGAGATACATAAATCATATTTATCGATAAACACATACATATATATATATATATATATATATATATATATATATATATATATATACATATATATATATATATATATATATAATATGTATGTAAATATAAAATAGACTAGAGAAATACATATAGATATGAAGAGAAAGAAAGCCTAAAGAATTATAGAGAGGGGAAAAGAAGGGGGTTAAGTGATAGAAAGAGTATAAGAAGAGAGAGAGAGAGAGGGAGAGAAAGGGTAAGATTATAAGGTGTTAGTGAAGTCCCGAGGTGAATACACGTGGGTTACAGCGTTGCTAACTGACTCATTCATTATTGTGTAGTAATGTATGGGAGAGAGAAAGAGAGAGTGTGTGTATCAGAGAGAATGTGCGTGCGAGAGAGAGTGTATATGTGAGAGAGAGAGTGTTTTTGTGTGAGAGAGACTGACAGACAGACAGAAACGAGAGATACAGAAAACAAAAGAAAGAAAGAGAGAAAAAGAAACAGTATGAGAAATAGAGAGGGAAATGTAAAGTGTGAGAGATAGATGATAGTGAAGAAGGGGGAGGAGAAGTTCTTTTGGTCATTTTTTGATGAGATTTCTTTGTTTCATTGACACCGCCTAAGGATTACACAATATATATAGGGTATTATTTCAGTATTGGTACGTCAGTTTAGTTTTAGATATAGTTGTTATATTTATAAGGTATTATTTCAGTATTGAGTTCAAATCCCGCCGAGGTTGACTTTGCCTTTCATCCTTACGGGGTCGATAAAATAAAGTACCAGTAATGCACTGGGTGATTGCTGGCCTTGTGCCTAAAGTAGAAACAATTATTTCAGTATTGATACGTTAGTTTGGTTTTAGACATAATTGTTATATTTATAAGGTATTATTTCAGTATTGATACGTGGATTGACAGTATTGGTAGAGGGTCGGACGCCATGCTTTAACGCATAGAGTTACGGCTCTTGCCATTCTGAGTTCAAATCCCGCCGAGGTTAACTTTGCCCTTATGGGGTCGATAAAATAAAGTACCAGTAATACACTGGGTTATTCCTGGCCTTGTGCCAAAAGTAGAAACAATTATTTCAGTATTGGTACGTCAGTTTAGTTTTAGCCATGGTTTATATCTTCTTTTTCTTTTTCTTCTTCTGCCACTTATTCCCGAGAGGGTCGTGGAGGCAGAGTCCTCAAACACTCCAGCAGGTTCTGTCAGAAGTAACAATCTCAAACTGATCCGGCTAGATCTCCAAATGAGACCAGCCAAGCTCATGGATGTTATCCAAACATCTTGCCCGGGGTCTACCCTTGGGACTCCTGGCTGTTGGTTTCGCACGTAAAATCTGTCCAGAGATTCTTTCCTGAGACATTCTAACCACATGTCTGTAGTATCAGAGCTGTGATCTCTCAATTCAGAGATTCTTTCCTGAGACATTCTAACCACATGTCTGTAGTATCAGAGCTGTGGTCTCTCAATTCAGAGATTCTTTCCTGAGACATTCTAACCACATGTCTGTAGTATCAGAGCTGTGATCTCTCAATCCAGAGATTCTTTCCTCAGACATTCTAACCACATGTCTGTAGTATCAGAGCTGTGGTCTCTCAATTTAGAGATTCTTTCCTGAGACATTCTAACCACATGTCTGTAATATCAGAGCTGTGATCTCTAAATTCAGAGATTCTTTCCTGAGACATTCTAACCCCATGTCTGTAGTATCAGAGCTGTGATCTCTCAATTCAGAGATTCTTTCCTCAGACATTCTAACCACATGTCTGTAGTATCAGAGCTGTGATCTCTCAATTCAGAGATTCTTTCCTGAGACATTCTAACCACATGTCTGTAGTATCAGAGCTGTGATCTCTCAATCCAGAGATTCTTTCCTCAGACATTCTAACCACATGTCTGTAGTATCAGAGCTGTGATCTCTCAATTCAGAGATTCTTTCCTCAGACATTCTAACCACATGTCTGTAGTTTAAGAGCTGTGATCTCTCAATCCAGAGATTCTTCCTCAGACATTCTAACCACATGTCTGTAGTATCAGAGCTGTGGTCTCTCAATTCAGAGATTCTTTCCTGAGACATTCTAACCACATGTCTGTAATATCAGAGCTGTGATCTCTCAATTCAGAGATTCTTTCCTGAGACATTCTAACCCCATGTCTGTAGTATCAGAGTTGTGATCTCTCAATTCAGAGATTCTTTCCTCAGACATTCTAACCCCATGTCTGTAGTATCAGAGCTGTGATCTCTCAATTCAGAGCTTCTTTCCTCAGACATTCTAACCACATGTCTGTAGTATCAGAGCTGTGATCTCTCAATTCAGAGATTCTTTCCTGAGACATTCTAACCCCATGTCTGTAGTATCAGAGCTGTGATCTCTCAATTCAGAGATTCTTTCCTCAGACATTCTAACCACATGTCTGTAGTATCAGAGCTGTGATCTCTCAATTTAGAGATTCTTTCCTCAGACATTCTAACCACATGTCTGTAGTATCAGAGCTGTGATCTCTCAGTTAGGAGATTCATTCCTCAGACATTCTAACCACATGTCTGTAGTATCACAGCTGTGATCTCTCAATTCAGAGATTCTTTCTTCAGACATTCTAACCACATGTCTGTAGTATCAGAGCTGTGGTCTCTCAATTCAGAGATTCTTTCCTCAGACATTCTAACCACATGTCTGTAGTATCAGAGCTGTGATCTCTCTATTCAGAGATTCTTTCCTCAGACATTCTAACCACATGTCTGTAGTATCAGCGCTGTGATCTCTCAATTTAGAGATTCTTTCCTCAGACATTCTAACCACATGTCTGTAGTATCAGAGCTGTGATCTCTAAATTCAGAGATTCTTTCCTCAGACATTCTAACCACATGTCTGTAGTATCAGAGCTGTGATCTCTAAATTCAGAGATTCTTTCCTCAGACATTCTAACCACATGTCTGTAGTATCAGCGATGTGATCTCTCAATTTAGAGATTCTTTCCTCAGACATTCTAACCACATGTCTGTAGTATCAGAGCTGTGATCTCTCAGTTAGGAGATTCTTTCCTCAGACATTCTAACCACATGTCTGTAGTATCAGAGCTGTGATCTCTCAATTCAGAGATTCTTTCCTCAGACATTCTAACCACATGTCTGTAGTATCAGAGCTGTGGTCTCTCAATTCAGAGATTCTTTCCTCAGACATTCTAACCACATGTCTGTAGCATCAGAGCTGTGATCTCTCTATTCAGAGATTCTTTCCTCAGACATTCTAACCACATGTCTGTAGTATCAGCGCTGTGATCTCTCAATTTAGAGGTTCTTTCCTCAGACATTCTAACCACATGTCTGTAGTATCAGAGCTGTGATCTCTCAATTCAGAGATTCTTTCCTCAGACATTCTAACCCCATGTCTGTAGTATCAGAGCTGTGATCTCTCAATTCAGAGATTCTTTCCTCAGACATTCTAACCACATGTCTGTAGTATCAGAGCTGTGATCTCTCAATTTAGAGATTCTTTCCTCAGACATTCTAACCACATGTCTGTAGTATCAGAGCTGTGATCTCTCAGTTAGGAGATTCATTCCTCAGACATTCTAACCACATGTCTGTAGTATCACAGCTGTGATCTCTCAATTCAGAGATTCTTTCTTCAGACATTCTAACCACATGTCTGTAGTATCAGAGCTGTGGTCTCTCAATTCAGAGATTCTTTCCTCAGACATTCTAACCACATGTCTGTAGTATCAGAGCTGTGATCTCTCTATTCAGAGATTCTTTCCTCAGACATTCTAACCACATGTCTGTAGTATCAACGCTGTGATCTCTCAATTCAGAGATTCTTTCCTCAGACATTCTAACCACATGTCTGTAGTATCAGAGCTGTGATCTCTAAATTCAGAGATTCTTTCCTCAGACATTCTAACCACATGTCTGTAGTATCAGAGCTGTGATCTCTAAATTCAGAGATTCTTTCCTCAGACATTCTAACCACATGTCTGTAGTATCAGCGATGTGATCTCTCAATTTAGAGATTCTTTCCTCAGACATTCTAACCACATGTCTGTAGTATCAGAGCTGTGATCTCTCAGTTAGGAGATTCTTTCCTCAGACATTCTAACCACATGTCTGTAGTATCAGAGCTGTGATCTCTCAATTCAGAGATTCTTTCCTCAGACATTCTAACCACATGTCTGTAGTATCAGAGCTGTGGTCTCTCAATTCAGAGATTCTTTCCTCAGACATTCTAACCACATGTCTGTAGTATCAGAGCTGTGATCTCTCAATTTAGAGATTCTTTCCTCAGACATTCTAACCACATGTCTGTAGTATCAGAGCTGTGATCTCTCAATCCAGAGATTCTTTCCTCAGACATTCTAACCACATGTCTGTAGTATCAGAGCTGTGGTCTCTCAATCCAGAGATTCTTTCCTCAGACATTCTAACCACATGTCTGTAGTATCAGAGCTGTGCTCTCTAAATTCAGAGATTCTTTCCTGAGACATTCTAACCCCATGTCTGTAGTATCAGAGCTGTGATCTCTCAATTCAGAGATTCTTTCCTCAGACATTCTAACCACATGTCTGTAATATCAGAGCTGTGGTCTCTCAATTCAGAGGTTCTTTCCTCAGACATTCTAACCACATGTCTGTAGTATCAGAGCTGTGATCTCTCAATTTAGAGATTCTTTCCTCAGACATTCTAACCACATGTCTGTAGTATCAGAGCTGTGATCTCTCAGTTAGGAGATTCTTTCCTCAGACATTCTAACCACATGTCTGTAGTATCACAGCTGTGATCTCTCAATTCAGAGATTCTTTCCTCAGACATTCTAACCACATGTCTGTAGTATTACAGCTGTGATCTCTCAATTCAGAGAGTCTTTCCTCAGACATTCTAACCGCATGTCTGTAGTATCAGAGCTGTGATCTCTCAATTTAGAGATTCTTTCCCGAGACATTCTAACCACATGTCTGTAGTATCAGAGCTGTGATCTCTAAATTCAGAGATTCTTTCCTCAGACATTCTAACCACATGTCTGTAGTATCAGAGCTGTGATCTCTAAATTCAGAGATTCTTTCCTCAGACATTCTAACCACATGTCTGTAGTATCAGAGCTGTGATCTCTCAATCCAGAGATTCTTTCCTCAGACATTCTAACCACATGTCTGTAGTATCAGAGCTGTGATCTCTCAATCCAGAGATTCTTTCCTCAGACATTCTAACCACATGTCTGTAGTATCACAGCTGTGATCTCTCAATTCAGAGATTCTTTCCTCAGACATTCTAACCACATGTCTGTAGTATCAGAGCTGTGATCTCTCAATCCAGAGATTCTTTCCTCAGACATTCTAACCACATGTCTGTAGTATCAGAGCTGTGATCTCTCAGTTAGGAGATTCTTTCCTCAGACATTCTAACCACATGTCTGTAGTATCAGAGCTGTGATCTCTCAATCCAGAGATTCTTTCCTCAGACATTCTAACCACATGTCTGTAGTATCAGAGCTGTGATCTCTAAATTCAGAGATACTTTCCTGAGACATTCTAACCCCATGTCTGTAGTATCAGAGCTGTGATCTCTCAATTCAGAGATTCTTTCCTCAGACATTCTAACCACATGTCTGTAGTATCAGAGCTGTGGTCTCTCAATTCAGAGATTCTTTCCTCAGACATTCTAACCACATGTCTGTAATATCAGAGCTGTGATCTCTCAATTCAGAGATTCTTTCCTCAGACATTCTAACCACATGTCTGTAGTATCAGAGCTGTGATCTCTCAGTTAGGAGATTCTTTCCTCAGACATTCTAACCACATGTCTGTAGTATCACAGCTGTGATCTCTCAATTCAGAGATTCTTTCCTCAGACATTCTAACCGCATGTCTGTAGTATCACAGCTGTGATCTCTCAATTTAGAGATTCTTTCCTGAGACATTCTAACCACATGTCTGTAGTATCAGAGCTGTGATCTCTAAATTCAGAGATTCTTTCCTCAGACATTCTAACCACATGTCTGTAGTATCAGAGCTGTGATCTCTAAATTCAGAGATTCTTTTCTCAGACATTCTAACCACATGTCTGTAGTATCAGAGCTGTGATCTCTCAATCCAGAGATTCTTTCCTCAGACATTCTAACCACATGTCTGTAGTATCAGAGCTGTGATCTCTCAATCCAGAGATTCTTTCCTCAGACATTCTAACCACATGTCTGTAGTATCAGAGCTGTGATCTCTAAATTCAGAGATTCTTTCCTCAGACATTCTAACCACATGTCTGTAGTATCAGAGCTGTGATCTCTCAATCCAGAGATTCTTTCCTCAGACATTCTAACCACATGTCTGTAGTATCAGAGCTGTGGTCTCTCAATTCAGAGATTCTTTCCTCAGACATTCTAACCACATGTCTGTAGTATCAGAGCTGTGATCTCTCTATTCAGAGATTCTTTCCTCAGACATTCTAACCACATGTCTGTAGTATCAGAGCTGTGATCTCTCTATTCAGAGATTCTTTCCTCAGATATTCTAACCACATGTCTGTAGTATCAGCGCTGTGATCTCTCAATTTAGAGGTTCTTTCCTCAGACATTCTAACCACATGTCTGTAGTATCAGAGCTGTGATCTCTCAATCCAGAGATTCTTTCCTCAGACATTCTAACCGCATGTCTGTAGTATCACAGCTGTGATCTCTCAATTTAGAGATTCTTTCCTGAGACATTCTAACCACATGTCTGTAGTATCAGAGCTGTGATCTCTAAATTCAGAGATTCTTTCCTCAGACATTCTAACCACATGTCTGTAGTATCAGAGCTGTGATCTCTCAATCCAGAGATTCTTTCCTCAGACATTCTAACCACATGTCTGTAGTATCAGAGCTGTGGTCTCTCAATCCAGAGATTCTTTCCTCAGACATTCTAACCACATGTCTGTAGTATCAGAGCTGTGCTCTCTAAATTCAGAGATTCTTTCCTGAGACATTCTAACCCCATGTCTGTAGTATCAGAGCTGTGATCTCTCAATTCAGAGATTCTTTCCTCAGACATTCTAACCACATGTCTGTAATATCAGAGCTGTGGTCTCTCAATTCAGAGGTTCTTTCCTCAGACATTCTAACCACATGTCTGTAGTATCAGAGCTGTGATCTCTCAATTTAGAGATTCTTTCCTCAGACATTCTAACCACATGTCTGTAGTATCAGAGCTGTGATCTCTCAATCCAGAGATTCTTTCCTCAGACATTCTAACCACATGTCTGTAGTATCACAGCTGTGATCTCTCAATTCAGAGATTCTTTCCTCAGACATTCTAACCACATGTCTGTAGTATTACAGCTGTGATCTCTCAATTCAGAGATTCTTTCCGCAGACATTCTAACCGCATGTCTGTAGTATCAGAGCTGTGATCTCTCAATTTAGAGATTCTTTCCTGAGACATTCTAACCACATGTCTGTAGTATCAGAGCTGTGATCTCTAAATTCAGAGATTCTTTCCTCAGACATTCTAACCACATGTCTGTAGTATCAGAGCTGTGATCTCTAAATTCAGAGATTCTTTCCTCAGACATTCTAACCACATGTCTGTAGTATCAGAGCTGTGGTCTCTCAATTCAGAGATTCTTTCCTGAGACATTCTAACCACATGTCTGTAATATCAGAGCTGTGATCTCTCAATTCAGAGATTCTTTCCTGAGACATTCTAACCCCATGTCTGTAGTATCAGAGTTGTGATCTCTCAATTCAGAGATTCTTTCCTCAGACATTCTAACCCCATGTCTGTAGTATCAGAGCTGTGATCTCTCAATTCAGAGCTTCTTTCCTCAGACATTCTAACCACATGTCTGTAGTATCAGAGCTGTGATCTCTCAATTCAGAGATTCTTTCCTGAGACATTCTAACCCCATGTCTGTAGTATCAGAGCTGTGATCTCTCAATTCAGAGATTCTTTCCTCAGACATTCTAACCACATGTCTGTAGTATCAGAGCTGTGATCTCTCAATTTAGAGATTCTTTCCTCAGACATTCTAACCACATGTCTGTAGTATCAGAGCTGTGATCTCTCAGTTAGGAGATTCATTCCTCAGACATTCTAACCACATGTCTGTAGTATCACAGCTGTGATCTCTCAATTCAGAGATTCTTTCTTCAGACATTCTAACCACATATCTGTAGTATCAGAGCTGTGGTCTCTCAATTCAGAGATTCTTTCCTCAGACATTCTAACCACATGTCTGTAGTATCAGAGCTGTGATCTCTCTATTCAGAGATTCTTTCCTCAGACATTCTAACCACATGTCTGTAGTATCAGCGCTGTGATCTCTCAATTTAGAGATTCTTTCCTCAGACATTCTAACCACATGTCTGTAGTATCAGAGCTGTGATCTCTAAATTCAGAGATTCTTTCCTCAGACATTCTAACCACATGTCTGTAGTATCAGAGCTGTGATCTCTAAATTCAGAGATTCTTTCCTCAGACATTCTAACCACATGTCTGTAGTATCAGCGATGTGATCTCTCAATTTAGAGATTCTTTCCTCAGACATTCTAACCACATGTCTGTAGTATCAGAGCTGTGATCTCTCAGTTAGGAGATTCTTTCCTCAGACATTCTAACCACATGTCTGTAGTATCAGAGCTGTGATCTCTCAATTCAGAGATTCTTTCCTCAGACATTCTAACCACATGTCTGTAGTATCAGAGCTGTGGTCTCTCAATTCAGAGATTCTTTCCTCAGACATTCTAACCACATGTCTGTAGCATCAGAGCTGTGATCTCTCTATTCAGAGATTCTTTCCTCAGACATTCTAACCACATGTCTGTAGTATCAGCGCTGTGATCTCTCAATTTAGAGGTTCTTTCCTCAGACATTCTAACCACATGTCTGTAGTATCAGAGCTGTGATCTCTCAATTCAGAGATTCTTTCCTGAGACATTCTAACCCCATGTCTGTAGTATCAGAGCTGTGATCTCTCAATTCAGAGATTCTTTCCTCAGACATTCTAACCACATGTCTGTAGTATCAGAGCTGTGATCTCTCAATTTAGAGATTCTTTCCTCAGACATTCTAACCACATGTCTGTAGTATCAGAGCTGTGATCTCTCAGTTAGGAGATTCATTCCTCAGACATTCTAACCACATGTCTGTAGTATCACAGCTGTGATCTCTCAATTCAGAGATTCTTTCTTCAGACATTCTAACCACATGTCTGTAGTATCAGAGCTGTGGTCTCTCAATTCAGAGATTCTTTCCTCAGACATTCTAACCACATGTCTGTAGTATCAGAGCTGTGATCTCTCTATTCAGAGATTCTTTCCTCAGACATTCTAACCACATGTCTGTAGTATCAGCGCTGTGATCTCTCAATTTAGAGATTCTTTCCTCAGACATTCTAACCACATGTCTGTAGTATCAGAGCTGTGATCTCTAAATTCAGAGATTCTTTCCTCAGACATTCTAACCACATGTCTGTAGTATCAGAGCTGTGATCTCTAAATTCAGAGATTCTTTCCTCAGACATTCTAACCACATGTCTGTAGTATCAGCGATGTGATCTCTCAATTTAGAGATTCTTTCCTCAGACATTCTAACCACATGTCTGTAGTATCAGAGCTGTGATCTCTCAGTTAGGAGATTCTTTCCTCAGACATTCTAACCACATGTCTGTAGTATCAGAGCTGTGATCTCTCAATTCAGAGATTCTTTCCTCAGACATTCTAACCACATATCTGTAGTATCAGAGCTGTGGTCTCTCAATTCAGAGATTCTTTCCTCAGACATTCTAACCACATGTCTGTAGTATTACATCTGTGATCTCTCAATTCAGAGATTCTTTCCTCAGACATTCTAACCGCATGTCTGTAGTATCAGAGCTGTGGTCTCTCAATTCAGAGGTTCTTTCCTCAGACATTCTAACCACATGTCTGTAGTATCAGAGCTGTGATCTCTCAATTTAGAGATTCTTTCCTGAGACATTCTAACCACATGTCTGTAGTATCAGAGCTGTGATCTCTCAATTCAGAGATTCTTTCCTCAGACATTCTAACCACATGTCTGTAGTATCAGAGCTGTGGTCTCTCAATTCAGAGATTCTTTCCTCAGACATTCTAACCACATGTCTGTAGTATCAGAGCTGTGATCTCTCTATTCAGAGATTCTTTCCTCAGACATTCTAACCACATGTCTGTAGTATCAGCGCTGTGATCTCTCAATTTAGAGGTTCTTTCCTCAGACATTCTAACCACATGTCTGTAGTATCAGAGCTGTGATCTCTAAATTCAGAGATTCTTTCCTCAGACATTCTAACCACATGTCTGTAGTATCAGGGCTGTGATCTCTCAATTTAGAGATTCTTTCCTCAGACATTCTAACCCCATGTCTGTAGTATCAGAGCTGTGATCTCTCAATTCAGAGATTCTTTCCTCAGACATTCTAACCACATGTCTGTAGTATCAGAGCTGTGGTCTCTCAATTCAGAGATTCTTTCCTCAGACATTCTAACCACATGTCTGTAATATCAGAGCTGTGGTCTCTCAATTCAGAGGTTCTTTCCTCAGACATTCTAACTACATGTCTGTAGTATCAGAGCTGTGATCTCTCAATTTAGAGATTCTTTCCTCAGACATTCTAACCACATGTTTGTAGTATCAGAGCTGTGATCTCTCAGTTAGGAGATTCTTTCCTCAGACATTCTAACCACATGTCTGTAGTATCACAGCTGTGATCTCTCAATTCAGAGATTCTTTCCTCAGACATTCTAACCGCATGTCTGTAGTATCAGAGCTGTGATCTCTCAATTCAGAGATTCTTTCCTGAGACATTCTAACCACATGTCTGTAATATCAGAGCTGTGATCTCTCAATTCAGAGATTCTTTCCTCAGACATTCTAACCCCATGTCTGTAGTATCAGAGTTGTGATCTCTCAATTCAGAGATTCTTTCCTCAGACATTCTAACCCCATGTCTGTAGTATCAGAGCTGTGATCTCTCAATTCAGAGCTTCTTTCCTCAGACATTCTAACCACATGTCTGTAGTATCAGAGCTGTGATCTCTCAATTCAGAGATTCTTTCCTGAGACATTCTAACCCCATGTCTGTAGTATCAGAGCTGTGATCTCTCAATTCAGAGATTCTTTCCTCAGACATTCTAACCACATGTCTGTAGTATCAGAGCTGTGATCTCTCAATTTAGAGATTCTTTCCTCAGACATTCTAACCACATGTCTGTAGTATCAGAGCTGTGATCTCTCAGTTAGGAGATTCATTCCTCAGACATTCTAACCACATGTCTGTAGTATCACAGCTGTGATCTCTCAATTCAGAGATTCTTTCTTCAGACATTCTAACCACATGTCTGTAGTATCAGAGCTGTGGTCTCTCAATTCAGAGATTCTTTCCTCAGACATTCTAACCACATGTCTGTAGTATCAGAGCTGTGATCTCTCTATTCAGAGATTCTTTCCTCAGACATTCTAACCACATGTCTGTAGTATCAGCGCTGTGATCTCTCAATTTAGAGATTCTTTCCTCAGACATTCTAACCACATGTCTGTAGTATCAGAGCTGTGATCTCTAAATTCAGAGATTCTTTCCTCAGACATTCTAACCACATGTCTGTAGTATCAGAGCTGTGATCTCTAAATTCAGAGATTCTTTCCTCAGACATTCTAACCACATGTCTGTAGTATCAGCGATGTGATCTCTCAATTTAGAGATTCTTTCCTCAGACATTCTAACCACATGTCTGTAGTATCAGAGCTGTGATCTCTCAATTTAGAGATTCTTTCCTGAGACATTCTAACCACATGTCTGTAGTATCAGAGCTGTGGTCTCTCAATTCAGAGATTCTTTCCTCAGACATTCTAACCACATGTCTGTAGTATCAGCGCTGTGATCTCTCAATTTAGAGGTTCTTTCCTCAGACATTCTAACCACATGTCTGTAGTATCAGAGCTGTGATCTCTCAATTCAGAGATTCTTTCCTGAGACATTCTAACCCCATGTCTGTAGTATCAGAGCTGTGATCTCTCAATTCAGAGATTCTTTCCTCAGACATTCTAACCACATGTCTGTAGTATCAGAGCTGTGATCTCTCAATTTAGAGATTCTTTCCTCAGACATTCTAACCACATGTCTGTAGTATCAGAGCTGTGATCTCTCAGTTAGGAGATTCATTCCTCAGACATTCTAACCACATGTCTGTAGTATCACAGCTGTGATCTCTCAATTCAGAGATTCTTTCTTCAGACATTCTAACCACATGTCTGTAGTATCAGAGCTGTGGTCTCTCAATTCAGAGATTCTTTCCTCAGACATTCTAACCACATGTCTGTAGTATCAGAGCTGTGATCTCTCTATTCAGAGATTCTTTCCTCAGACATTCTAACCACATGTCTGTAGTATCAGCGCTGTGATCTCTCAATTTAGAGATTCTTTCCTCAGACATTCTAACCACATGTCTGTAGTATCAGAGCTGTGATCTCTAAATTCAGAGATTCTTTCCTCAGACATTCTAACCACATGTCTGTAGTATCAGAGCTGTGATCTCTAAATTCAGAGATTCTTTCCTCAGACATTCTAACCACATGTCTGTAGTATCAGCGATGTGATCTCTCAATTTAGAGATTCTTTCCTCAGACATTCTAACCACATGTCTGTAGTATCAGAGCTGTGATCTCTCAATCCAGAGATTCTTTCCTCAGACATTCTAACCACATGTCTGTAGTATCAGAGCTGTGATCTCTCAATTCAGAGATTCTTTCCTCAGACATTCTAACCACATGTCTGTAGTATCAGAGCTGTGGTCTCTCAATTCAGAGATTCTTTCCTCAGACATTCTAACCACATGTCTGTAGTATCAGAGCTGTGATCTCTCAATTTAGAGATTCTTTCCTCAGACATTCTAACCACATGTCTGTAGTATCAGAGCTGTGATCTCTCAATCCAGAGATTCTTTCCTCAGACATTCTAACCACATGTCTGTAGTATCAGAGCTGTGGTCTCTCAATCCAGAGATTCTTTCCTCAGACATTCTAACCACATGTCTGTAGTAACAGAGCTGTGCTCTCTAAATTCAGAGATTCTTTCCTGAGACATTCTAACCCCATGTCTGTAGTATCAGAGCTGTGATCTCTCAATTCAGAGATTCTTTCCTCAGACATTCTAACCACATGTCTGTAATATCAGAGCTGTGGTCTCTCAATTCAGAGGTTCTTTCCTCAGACATTCTAACCACATGTCTGTAGTATCAGAGCTGTGATCTCTCAATTTAGAGATTCTTTCCTCAGACATTCTAACCACATGTCTGTAGTATCAGAGCTGTGATCTCTCAGTTAGGAGATTCTTTCCTCAGACATTCTAACCACATGTCTGTAGTATCACAGCTGTGATCTCTCAATTCAGAGATTCTTTCCTCAGACATTCTAACCACATGTCTGTAGTATTACATCTGTGATCTCTCAATTCAGAGATTCTTTCCTCAGACATTCTAACCGCATGTCTGTAGTATCAGAGCTGTGATCTCTCAATTTAGAGATTCTTTCCTGAGACATTCTAACCACATGTCTGTAGTATCAGAGCTGTGATCTCTAAATTCAGAGATTCTTTCCTCAGACATTCTAACCACATGTCTGTAGTATTACATCTGTGATCTCTCAATTCAGAGATTCTTTCCTCAGACATTCTAACCGCATGTCTGTAGTATCAGAGCTGTGGTCTCTCAATCCAGAGATTCTTTCCTCAGACATTCTAACCACATGTCTGTAGTATCAGAGCTGTGCTCTCTAAATTCAGAGATTCTTTCCTGAGACATTCTAACCCCATGTCTGTAGTATCAGAGCTGTGATCTCTCAATTTAGAGATTCTTTCCTCAGACATTCTAACCACATGTCTGTAGTATCAGAGCTGTGATCTCTCAGTTAGGAGATTCTTTCCTCAGACATTCTAACCACATGTCTGTAGTATCACAGCTGTGATCTCTCAATTCAGAGATTCTTTCCTCAGACATTCTAACCACATGTCTGTAGTATTACATCTGTGATCTCTCAATTCAGAGATTCTTTCCTCAGACATTCTAACCGCATGTCTGTAGTATCAGAGCTGTGATCTCTCAATTTAGAGATTCTTTCCTGAGACATTCTAACCACATGTCTGTAGTATCAGAGCTGTGATCTCTAAATTCAGAGATTCTTTCCTCAGACATTCTAACCACATGTCTGTAGTATCAGAGCTGTGATCTCTCTATTCAGAGATTCTTTCCTCAGACATTCTAATCACATGTCTGTAGTATCAGCGCTGTGATCTCTCAATTTAGAGGTTCTTTCCTCAGACATTCTAACCACATGTCTGTAGTATCAGAGCTGTGATCTCTAAATTCAGAGATTCTTTCCTCAGACATTCTAACCACATGTCTGTAGTATCAGGGCTGTGATCTCTCAATTTAGAGATTCTTTCCTCAGACATTCTAACCCCATGTCTGTAGTATCAGAGCTGTGATCTCTCAATTCAGAGATTCTTTCCTCAGACATTCTAACCACATGTCTGTAGTATCAGAGCTGTGGTCTCTCAATTCAGAGATTCTTTCCTCAGACATTCTAACCACATGTCTGTAATATCAGAGCTGTGGTCTCTCAATTCAGAGGTTCTTTCCTCAGACATTCTAACCACATGTCTGTAGTATCAGAGCTGTGATCTCTCAATTTAGAGATTCTTTCCTCAGACATTCTAACCACATGTTTGTAGTATCAGAGCTGTGATCTCTCAGTTAGGAGATTCTTTCCTCAGACATTCTAACCACATGTCTGTAGTATCACAGCTGTGATCTCTCAATTCAGAGATTCTTTCCTCAGACATTCTAACCGCATGTCTGTAGTATCAGAGCTGTGATCTCTCAATTTAGAGATTCTTTCCTGAGACATTCTAACCACATGGCTGTAGTATCAGAGCTGTGATCTCTAAATTCAGAGATTCTTTCCTCAGACATTCTAACCACATGTCTGTAGTATCAGAGCTGTGGTCTCTCAATTCAGAGATTCTTTCCTCAGACATGCTAACCACATGTCTGTAGTATCAGAGCTGTGATCTCTAAATTCAGAGATTCTTTCCTCAGACATTCTAACCACATGTCTGTAGTATCAGAGCTGTGATCTCTCAATCCAGAGATTCTTTCCTCAGACATTCTAACCACATGTCTGTAGTATCAGAGCTGTGATCTCTAAATTCAGAGATTCTTTCCTGAGACATTCTAACCCCATGTCTGTAGTATCAGAGCTGTGATCTCTCAATTCAGAGATTCTTTCCTCAGACATTCTAACCACATGTCTGTAGTATCAGAGCTGTGGTCTCTCAATTCAGAGATTCTTTCCTCAGACATTCTAACCACATGTCTGTAATATCAGAGCTGTGGTCTCTCAATTCAGAGGTTCTTTCCTCAGACATTCTAACTACATGTCTGTAGTATCAGAGCTGTGATCTCTCAATTTAGAGATTCTTTCCTCAGACATTCTAACCGCATGTCTGTAGTATCAGAGCTGTGATCTCTCAATTTAGAGATTCTTTCCTGAGACATTCTAACCACATGGCTGTAGTATCAGAGCTGTGATCTCTAAATTCAGAGATTCTTTCCTCAGACATTCTAACCACATGTCTGTAGTATCAGAGCTGTGATCTCTAAATTCAGAGATTCTTTCCTCAGACATTCTAACCACATGTCTGTAGTATCAGAGCTGTGATCTCTCAATCCAGAGATTCTTTCCTCAGACATTCTAACCACATGTCTGTAGTATCAGAGCTGTGATCTCTCAATCCAGAGATTCTTTCCTCAGACATTCTAACCACATGTCTGTAGTATCAGAGCTGTGATCTCTCAATTTAGAGATTCTTTCCTCAGACATTCTAACCACATGTCTGTAGTATCAGAGCTGTGATCTCTCAGTTAGGAGATTCTTTCCTCAGACATTCTAACCACATGTCTGTAGTATCACAGCTGTGATCTCTCAATTCAGAGATTCTTTCCTTAGACATTCTAACCGCATGTCTGTAGTATCAGAGCTGTGATCTCTCAATTTAGAGATTCTTTCCTGAGACATTCTAACCACGTGTCTGTAGTATCAGAGCTGTGATCTCTAAATTCAGAGATTCTTTCCTCAGACATTCTAACCACATGTCTGTAGTATCAGAGCTGTGATCTCTAAATTCAGAGATTCTTTCCTCAGACATTCTAACCACATGTCTGTAGTATCAGAGCTGTGATCTCTCAATCCAGAGATTCTTTCCTCAGACATTCTAACCACATGTCTGTAGTATCAGAGCTGTGATCTCTCAATCCAGAGATTCTTTCCTCAGACATTCTAACCACATGTCTGTAGTATCAGAGCTGTGATCTCTCAATCCAGAGATTCTTTCCTCAGACATTCTAACCACATGTCTGTAGTATCAGAGCTGTGATCTCTGAATTCAGAGATTCTTTCCTGAGACATTCTAACCACATGTCTGTAGTATCAGAGCTGTGATCTCTCAATCCAGAGATTCTTTCCTCAGACATTCTAACCACATGTCTGTAGTATCAGAGCTGTGGTCTCTCAATTCAGAGATTCTTTCCTCAGACATTCTAACCACATGTCTGTAGTATCACAGCTGTGATCTCTCAATTCAGAGATTCTTTCCTCAGACATTCTTACCGCATGTCTGTAGTATCAGAGCTGTGATCTCTCAATTCAGAGGTTCTTTCCTGAGACATTCTAACCACATGTCTGTAGTATCAGAGCTGTGATCTCTCAATCCAGAGATTCTTTCCTCAGACATTCTAACCACATGTCTGTAGTATCAGAGCTGTGATCTCTAAATTCAGAGATTCTTTCCTGAGACATTCTAACCACATATCTGTAGTATCAGAGCTGTGGTCTCTCAATTTAGAGATTCTTTCCTCAGACATTCTAACCACATGTCTGTATTATCAGAGCTGTGATCTCTCAATTCAGAGATTCTTTCCTGAGACATTCTAACCACATATCTGTAGTATCAGAGCTGTGGTCTCTCAATTCAGAGATTCTTTCCTCAGACATCCTAACCACATGTCTGTAGTATCAGAGCTGTGATCTCTCTATTCAGAGATTCTTTCCTCAGACATTCTAACCACATGTCTGTAGTATCAGCGATGTGATCTCTCAATTTAGAGATTCTTTCCTCAGACATTCTAACCACATGTCTGTAGTATCAGAGCTGTGATCTCTCAGTTAGGAGATTCTTTCCTCAGACATTCTAACCACATGTCTGTAGTATCAGAGCTGTGATCTCTCAATTAAGAGATTCTTTCCTCAGACATTCTAACCACATGTCTGTAGTATCAGAGCTGTGGTCTCTCAATTCAGAGATTCTTTCCTCAGACATTCTAACCACATGTCTGTAATATCAGAGCTGTGATCTCTCTATTCAGAGATTCTTTCCTCAGACATTCTAACCACATGTCTGTAGTATCAGCGCTGTGATCTCTCAATTTAGAGGTTCTTTCCTCAGACATTCTAACCACATGTCTGTAGTATCAGAGCTGTGATCTCTAAATTCAGAGATTCTTTCCTCAGACATTCTAACCACATGTCTGTAGTATCAGGGCTGTGATCTCTCAATTTAGAGATTCTTTCCTCAGACATTCTAACCACATGTCTGTAGTATCAGAGCTGTGGTCTCTCAATCCAGAGATTCTTTCCTCAGACATTCTAACCACATGTCTGTAGTATCAGAGCTGTGCTCTCTAAATTCAGAGATTCTTTCCTGAGACATTTTAACCACATGTCTGTAGTATCAGAGCTGTGATCTCTCAATTCAGAGATTCTTTCCTCAGACATTCTAACCACATGTCTGTAATATCAGAGCTGTGGTCTCTCAATTCAGAGGTTCTTTCCTCAGACATTCTAACCACATGTCTGTAGTATCAGAGCTGTGATCTCTCAATTTAGAGATTCTTTCCTCAGACATTCTAACCACATGTCTGTAGTATCACAGCTGTGATCTCTCAATTCAGAGATTCTTTCGTCAGACATTCTAACCACATGTCTGTAGTATTACAGCTGTGATCTCTCAATTCAGAGATTCTTTCCTCAGACATTCTAACCGCATGTCTGTAGTATCAGAGCTGTGATCTCTCAATTTAGAGATTCTTTCCTGAGACATTCTAACCACATGTCTGTAGTATCAGAGCTGTGATCTCTAAATTCAGAGATTCTTTCCTCAGACATTCTAACCACATGTCTGTAGTATCAGAGCTGTGATCTCTCAATCCAGAGATTCTTTCCTCAGACATTCTAACCACATGTCTGTAGTATCAGAGCTGTGATCTCTAAATTCAGAGATTCTTTCCTGAGACATTCTAACCCCATGTCTGTAGTATCAGAGCTGTGATCTCTCAATTCAGAGATTCTTTCCTCAGACATTCTAACCACATGTCTGTAGTATGAGAGCTGTGATCTCTCAATCCAGAGATTCTTTCCTCAGACATTCTAACCACATGTCTGTAGTATCAGAGCTGTGATCTCTCAGTTAGGAGATTCTTTCCTCAGACATTCTAACCACATGTCTGTAGTATCACAGCTGTGATCTCTCAATTCAGAGATTCTTTCCTCAGACATTCTAACCGCATGTCTGTAGTATCAGAGCTGTGATCTCTCAATTTAGAGATTCTTTCCTGAGACATTCTAACCACATGGCTGTAGTATCAGAGCTGTGATCTCTAAATTCAGAGATTCTTTCCTGAGACATTCTAACCCCATGTCTGTAGTATCAGAGCTGTGATCTCTCAATTCAGAGATTCTTTCCTCAGACATTCTAACCACATGTCTGTAGTATCAGAGCTGTGATCTCTCTATTCAGAGATTCTTTCCTCAGACATTCTAACCACATGTCTGTAGTATCAGCACTGTGATCTCTCAATTTAGAGGTTCTTTCCTCAGACATTCTAACCACATGTCTGTAGTATCAGAGCTGTGATCTCTAAATTCAGAGATTCTTTCCTCAGACATTCTAACCACATGTCTGTAGTATCAGGGCTGTGATCTCTCAATTTAGAGATTCTTTCCTCAGACATTCTAACCACATGTCTGTAGTATCAGAGCTGTGGTCTCTCAATCCAGAGATTCTTTCCTCAGACATTCTAACCACATGTCTGTAGTATCAGAGCTGTGCTCTCTAAATTCAGAGATTCTTTCCTGAGACATTTTAACCACATGTCTGTAGTATCAGAGCTGTGATCTCTCAATTCAGAGATTCTTTCCTCAGACATTCTAACCACATGTCTGTAATATCAGAGCTGTGGTCTCTCAATTCAGAGGTTCTTTCCTCAGACATTCTAACCACATGTCTGTAGTATCAGAGCTGTGATCTCTCAATTTAGAGATTCTTTCCTCAGACATTCTAACCACATGTCTGTAGTATCACAGCTGTGATCTCTCAATTCAGAGATTCTTTCCTCAGACATTCTAACCACATGTCTGTAGTATTACAGCTGTGATCTCTCAATTCAGAGATTCTTTCCTCAGACATTCTAACCGCATGTCTGTAGTATCAGAGCTGTGATCTCTCAATTTAGAGATTCTTTCCTGAGACATTCTAACCACATGTCTGTAGTATCAGAGCTGTGATCTCTAAATTCAGAGATTCTTTCCTCAGACATTCTAACCACATGTCTGTAGTATCAGAGCTGTGATCTCTAAATTCAGAGATTCTTTCCTCAGACATTCTAACCACATGTCTGTAGTATCAGAGCTGTGATCTCTCAATCCAGAGATTCTTTCCTCAGACATTCTAACCACATGTCTGTAGTATCAGAGCTGTGATCTCTCAATCCAGAGATTCTTTCCTCAGACATTCTAACCACATGTCTGTAGTATCAGAGCTGTGATCTCTCAATCCAGAGATTCTTTCCTCAGACATTCTAACCACATGTCTGTAGTATCAGAGCTGTGATCTCTAAATTCAGAGATTCTTTCCTGAGACATTCTAACCCCATGTCTGTAGTATCAGAGCTGTGATCTCTCAATTCAGAGATTCTTTCCTCAGACATTCTAACCACATGTCTGTAGTATCAGAGCTGTGATCTCTCAATCCAGAGATTCTTTCCTCAGACATTCTAACCACATGTCTGTAGTATCAGAGCTGTGATCTCTCAGTTAGGAGATTCTTTCCTCAGACATTCTAACCACATGTCTGTAGTATCACAGCTGTGATCTCTCAATTCAGAGATTCTTTCCTCAGACATTCTAACCGCATGTCTGTAGTATCAGAGCTGTGATCTCTCAATTTAGAGATTCTTTCCTGAGACATTCTAACCACATGGCTGTAGTATCAGAGCTGTGATCTCTAAATTCAGAGATTCTTTCCTCAGACATTCTAACCACATGTCTGTAGTATCAGAGCTGTGATCTCTAAATTCAGAGATTCTTTCCTGAGACATTCTAACCCCATGTCTGTAGTATCAGAGCTGTGATCTCTCAATTCAGAGATTCTTTCCTCAGACATTCTAACCACATGTCTGTAGTATCAGAGCTGTGATCTCTCAATTTAGAGATTCTTTCCTGAGACATTCTAACCCCATGCCTGTAGTATCAGAGCTGTGATCTCTCAATTCAGAGATTCTTTCCTCAGACATTCTAACCACATGTCTGTAGTATCAGAGCTGTGATCTCTCAATTTAGAGATTCTTTCCTCAGACATTCTAACCACATGTCTGTAGTATCAGAGCTGTGATCTCTCAGTTAGGAGATTCTTTCCTCAGACATTCTAACCACATGTCTGTAGTATCACAGCTGTGATCTCTCAATTCAGAGATTCTTTCCTCAGACATTCTAACCACATGTCTGTAGTATCAGAGCTGTGATCTCTAAATTCAGAGATTCTTTCCTGAGACATTCTAACCCCATGTCTGTAGTATCAGAGCTGTGATCTCTCAATTCAGAGATTCTTTCCTCAGACATTCTAACCACATGTCTGTAGTATCAGAGCTGTGATCTCTCAATTTAGAGATTCTTTCCTCAGACATTCTAACCACATGTCTGTAGTATCAGAGCTGTGATCTCTCAGTTAGGAGATTC
>OZ024764.1:382500-390000 GCA_964016885.1 Eledone cirrhosa | reverse complement strand
ATCTTATTTCTCATTCTTTCTTCTGATGAAGGACTAGCATCCAAAATGTTAAGACCCTCTTCTTGCTATATCAAGCGTTAACCTAATATATTCCTTCCATATACTGTACTGATTGTGTTATTTCTATTTACTTTTTACATACATACATACATACATACATACATACATATATGTATATATATATATATATATATATAATCTTCTTTGCCCACTTATTCCTGAGAGGGTCCTCAAACACATTTTTACCTGAGGGTCCTCAAAGACTCCCTCCAGTGGGTCCTGTCAGAAGCAAACGTCTTCAATTGTTCCGGCTGGATCCCCAAAAGAGACCAGCCAAGCTCATGGATGTTGTCCAACCATCTTGCTTGGGGTCTACCCCTGGCACTCTTGCCAGTTAGATTTGATCACAAAATCTGACCAGCAATTCTTTCCTGAGACATTCTAACCACATGTCTGTAGTATCAGAGCTGTGATCTCTCAGTTCAGAGATTCTTTCCTGAGACATTCTAACCACATGTCTGTAGTATCAGAGCTGTGATCTCTCAGTTCAGAGATTCTTTCCTCAGACATTCTAACCACATGTCTGTAGTATCAGAGCTGTGATCTCTCAATTCAGAGATTCTTACCTGAGACATTCTAACCCCATGTCTGTAGTATCAGAGCTGTGATCTCTCAGTTCAGAGATTCTTTCCTCAGACATTCTAACCACATGTCTGTAGTATCAGAGCTGTGATCTCTCAGTTCAGAGATTCTTTCCTGAGACATTCTAACCACATGTCTGTAGTATCAGAGCTGTGGTCTCTCAATACAGAGATTCTGACCTGAGACATTCTAACCACATGTCTGTAGTATCAGAGCTGTGATCTCTCAATTCAGAGATTCTTTGCTTAGACATTCTAACCACATGTCTGTAGTATCAGAGCTGTGATCTCTCAATTCAGAGATTCTTTCCTCAGACATTCTAACCACATGTCTGTAGTATCAGAGCTGTGGTCTCTCAATACAGAGATTCTGACCTGGGACATTCTAACCACATGTCTGTAGTATCAGAGCTGTGATCTCTCAATACAGAGATTCTTTCCTCAGACATTCTAACCACATGTCTGTAGTATCAGAGCTTTGATCTCCTAATTCAGAGATTCTTTCCTCAGACATTCTAACCACATGTCTGTAGTATCAGAGCTGTGATCTCCCAATTCGGAGATTTTTACCTGAGAGATTCTAACCACATGTCTGAAGTTTCAGAGCTGTGATCTCTCAATTCAGAGATTCTTTCCTCAGACATTCTAACCACATGTCTGTAGTATCAGAGCTGTGATCTCTCAATTCAGAGATTCTTTCCTGAGACATTCTAACAACATGTCTGTAGTATCAGAGCTGTGATCTCTCAGTTCACAGATTCTTTCCTCAGACATTCTAACCACATGTCTGTAGTATCAGAGCTGTGATCTCTCAGTTCAGAGATTCTTTCCTGAGACATTCTAACCACATGTCTGTAGTATCAGAGCTGTGGTCTCTCAATTCAGAGATTCTTTCCTGAGACATTCTAACCACATGTCTGTAGTATCAGAGCTGTGATCTCTCAATTCATAGATTCTGTCCTGAGACATTCTAACCCCATGTCTATAGTATCAGAGCTGTGGTCTCTCAATTCAGAGATTCTTTCCTCAGACATCCTAACCACATGTCTGTAGTATCAGAGCTGTGATCTCTCAATTCAGATATCCTTCCAAAGACCCTTCCAAGTAATTCCATTTTGACTGCTTATATTCACGATCATATTCTTTCGGTCATACCCCAAGAGTCATGATTATAGGTAAGGGCTGGTACGTAAACCAAATTGAAGATAGCGAGTTTAGCTTCTACAGCTAATATATCATCCTCATCATCATTTTATGTCCATTTTCCCCTGCTTATATCACCCCACCTGTCCCTTCAATCTATCTTATTTCTCATTCTTTCTTCTGATGAAGGACTAGCGTCCAAAACGTTAAGACCCTCTTCCTGCTATATCAAGCGTTAACCTAATATATCCCTTCCATATACTGTACCGATTGTGTTGTTATTTCTGTTTACCTTTTACATATATACATATATGGAGGCACATGGCTTAGTGGTTAGAGCATTGGCCTTGAAATTGGGAGGTTGTGAGTTCAATTCTTACACCGGGTGATGCATCATGTCCTTCAACAAGACACTTTATGTTTCACATTGCTCCAGTTTACTCAGCTGTAGAAATGAGATGATAGGACTGGGGTCCCTATCATTCCACTGCAAAGTGGACGTGTAGGTGCCACAGCAAAAAAGCACCCAGCACTCACTGCAAAGTGGTCGTGGAGGTGCCACAGCAAAAGAGCACCCAGCACTCACTGCAAAGTGGTCGTGAAGGTGCCACAGCAAAAAAGCACCCAGCACTCACTGCAAAGTGGTCGTGGAGGTGCCACAGCAAAAGAGCACTCAGCACTCACTGCAAAGTGGTCGTGAAGGTGCCACAGCAAAAAAGCACCCAGCACTCACTGCAAAGTGGTCGTGGAGGTGCCACAGCAAAAGAGCACCCAGCACTCACTGCAAAGTGGTCGTGAAGGTGCCACAGCAAAAAAGCACCCAGCACTCACTGCAAAGTGGTCGTGGAGGTGCCACAGCAAAAGAGCACCCAGCACTCACTGCAAAGTGGTCGTGGAGGTGCCACAGCAAAAAAGCACCCAGCACTCACTGTAAAGTGGACGTGTAGGTGCCACGGCAAAAAAGCACCCAGCCCTCACTGTAAAGTGGTCGTGGAGGTGCCACGGCAAAAAAGCACCCAGCACTCACTGCAAAGTGGTCGTGGAGGTGCCACAGCAAAAGAGCACCCAGCACTCACTGCAAAGTGGTCGTGGAGGTGCCACAGCAAAAGAGCACCCAGCACTCACTGCAAAGTGGTCGTGGAGGTGCAACAGCAAAAAAGCACCCAGCCCTCACTGTAAAGTGGTCGTGGAGGTGCCACGGCAAAAAAGCACCCAGCCCACACTGTAAAGTGGTCGTGGAGGTGCCACGGCAAAAAAGCACCCAGCCCACACTGTAAAGTGGTCGTGGAGGTGCCACGGCAAAAAAGCACCCGGCCCACACTGTAAAGTGGTCGTGGAGGTGCCACGGAAAAAAAGCACCCAGCCCACACTGTAAAGTGGTCGTGGAGGTGCCACAGCAAGAAAGCACCCAGCCCACACTGTAAAGTGGTCGTGGAGGTGCCACGGCAAAAAAGCACCCAGCCCACACTGTAAAGTGGATGTGTAGGTGCCACAGCAAAAAAGCACCCAGCCCACACTGTAAAGTGGACGTGTAGGTGCCACGGCAAAAAAGCACCCAGCCCACACTGTAAAGTGGACGTGTAGGTGCCACGGCAAAAAAGCACCCAGCCCACACTGTAAAGTGGACGTGTAGGTGCCACAGCAAAAAAGCACCCAGCCCACACTGTAAAGTGGTCGTGTAGGTGCCACGGCAAAAAAGCACCCAGCCCACACTGTAAAGTGGACGTGTAGGTGCCACGGCAAAAAAGCACCCAGCCCACACTGTAAAGTGGTCGTGGAGGTGCCACAGCAAAAAAGCACCCAGCCCACACTGTAAAGTGGACGTGTAGGTGCCACGGCAAAAAAGCACCCAGCCCACACTGTAAAGTGGACGTGTAGGTGCCACGGCAAAAAAGCACCCAGCCCTCACTGTAAAGTGGTCGTGTAGGTGCCACGGCAAAAAAGCACCCAGCACTCACTGTAAATGAGGTTGGTGTTAGGAAGGGCATCCAGCTGTAGAAATCAAGCCAGAATCAGTTCCCGTCCCACCCTTGCAAGCAGGGAAAAGCGGACGTAAAATGAAATGATGATGATGAAATGATGATATCATCATCATCATCATCATCATCATCATTTTATGTCCGCTTTTCCCTGCTTGCAAGGGTGGGACGGGTCTTATTCAGCACAGCATCTCTCCACTCGTCACGGTCCCTCGTCATCTCCACCGTGAGCTTCAATGATCTGAGGTCTGTTCTCACCACCTCTGCCCATGTTTTTCGTGGTCTACCTCTACCACGTCTTATATATATATATATATATCTAGGGAGTGTAACTTGGAGTGCAACTTGGGTTCTTATACCATTTTAAAGGGTCCATCGAACTGCCGATTATTGAGTCGGGTAAGATCAATACAGATCGAACCTTGAGCTGATCAGTGGTGAAACACGTGTCACCTACCAATAAATGTAATGAAGGAGTAACCAATCGTCCTTGGTATCTTTCAATATATATATATATAAGTTTATCCCGGGTTCAATCGGGGGTAACCACAGTAAGTAAAGTACTCAATACAAAACAGAGTATAAATATTTAATATAGAAAGGCTTCTACAGGACTAGAACTGTTTCATTCGAGAGAAATCATCAGGCTTCTTGATTTCCCCCGAATGAAACAGTTCTAGTCCTGTAGAAGCCTTTCTCTATTAAATAAATAAATATATATATATATATATATGTAAATATGAGAATAAACGCAATCTTGGTCAGGCAGGTTCGCCTTTTTTCTCTCTCTCGTCTACGATTTCACAGAACTTATGTTCACCAAATTCACAGACTAGACCCCTTCTTCCTCCCGTTAGACCTGTACGGAATTCCTTCCTTGCTCACATTTCAACCAGGTTTGATGGTCTTTATTCTCTCTCGTTCACGATTTCACCGAACTTATATTCATGGAAATTTGGGACTTGACTCCTTCTTCCTCACTTTTCGTTGCTTCACCATCTTTGTTTGTTTACACTCTCGTGTCCCCTTTATTTACGTGTCCCAACGACTTTTTTTAGCCGTTGCTCGCACCAACCGGAGGTATATGGTCTTTAAAGCGATGAAATACCAATGATGGTTGGAAGATCACTGATGAAGGACTAACTTTTTCATGTATATATATGTATATATATGTATATATATATGTAGGAGGTGAGTTTTATTGTAGTACAATAAAGCAATGCAGATATCGGATAAGAAGCACTCTATGTAAAACCTCTCTATGTAAAACAATATATTTTTCTCAGTTATAAAAGCTATCTCTCTCTCTCTATCTATCACCCATCTCTCCTCCTATCTCATCCTTCCTCATTATACTCCTCCCCCTCCACTTTTTACTCTCATGAGGAGTCCTCTTTTTCATCCTTTCCAACCTCCCCCTCCCCTCAACAATTTTTTTCCCCAATATCACACATCAATCTAAAATTACTTTTCATATGTTGATTTAAAACTGCACTATCCACAAGTGTTTTTTAACCTTCATATCATGTCTTCCTATTTTATCTGATGAAAGCACAAATGTTATTGCATGATGATATTTGTTTTTGAAATGCGCATAATAAAATACATGGAACTCTTTTAACCCTCTTTTGATCTTATATATTATATATATATATATATATATATATATATATATATATATATATATATATATATATATATATATTTATTTAATATAGAAAGGCTTCTACAGACACATACATACATACATATATGTGTGTTAAGATGGAGTTGCTTATGCTTAATATATATGACTTTCTCCATCCTCTGTGTAATGTTTTTTCTGATGATAGCAATTAATCCATACCGGATTTTACTTTGCTAATTATATTTACTCAATATTGATTGGTTTGAATGGTTTGATCAATAATAATAATACTTCAACCTCTATTTGATGTTCATTTTGTTGACAATTCTATCGGAGGTTTATCCGGGATTTCTTGAAGGAATTTGTCCAAAGGCTTTTTGAACTTTATTGGGTCTGTTTTTGTTTAACCCTTTAATGTTCAAACCGGCCAAAACCGGCCAGAATTCTCTACCCTTTTCTGTTGAAACTAGCTGTAATTGGTCACTCATACTGATGTTAAGGTATTGTTCTCAAAATAAATACTTTCAAAATCTCATAGATTCGATATTATGTGAGATAATTATGCAAGGTAAAGCCTTTACCATGAAAATACAATAGTATATATAGAGTATTGTAAATGTTATGTGAGATATTATGTGAGGTAAAGCCTTTACTGTGAAAATACAATAGTATATATAAAGTAATGTGAATGCTATGTGAGATAATTATGCAAGGTAAAGCCTTTACCATGAAAATACAATAGTATATATAAAGTAATGTGAATGCTATGTGAGATAATTATGCAAGGTAAAGCCTTTACCATGAAAATACAATAGTATATATAAAGTAATGTGAATGCTATGTGAGATAATTATGCAAGGTAAAGCCTTTACCATGAAAATACAATAGTATATATAAAGTAATGTGAATGCTATGTGAGATATTTATGCAAGGTAAAGCCTTTACCATGAAAATACAATAGTATATATAGAGTAATGTAAATGTTATGTGAGATATTATGTGAGGTAAAGCCTTTACCATGAAAATACAATAGTATATATAGAGTAATGTAAATGTTATGTGAGATATTATGTGAGGTAAAGCCTTTACCATGAAAATACAATAGTATATATAAAGTAATGTGAATGCTATGTGAGATAATTATGCAAGGTAAAGCCTTTACCATGAAAATACAATAGTATATATAAAGTAATGTGAATGCTATGCGAGATAATTATGCAAGGTAAAGCCTTTACCATGAAAATACAATAGTATATATAAAGTAATGTGAATGCTATGTGAGATAATTATGCAAGGTAAAGCCTTTACCATGAAAATACAATAGTATATATAAAGTAATGTGAATGCTATGTGAGATATTATGCAAGGTAAAGCCTTTACCATGAAAATACAATAGTATATATAAAGTAATGTGAATGCTATGTGAGATATTATGCAAGGTAAAGCCTTTACCATGAAAATACAATAGTATATATAAAGTAATGTGAATGCTATGTGAGATATTATGCAAGGTAAAGCCTTTACCATGAAAATACAATAGTATATATAAAGTAATGTGAATGCTATGTGAGATATTATGCAAGGTAAAGCCTTTACCATGAAAATACAATAGTATATATAAAGTAATGTGAATGCTATGTGAGATATTATGCAAGGTAAAGCCTTTACCATGAAAATACAATAGTATATATAAAGTAATGTGAATGCTATGTGAGATATTATGCAAGGTAAAGCCTTTACCATGAAAATACAATAGTATATATAAAGTAATGTGAATGCTATGTGAGATATTATGCAAGGTAAAGCCTTTACCATGAAAATACAATAGTATATATAAAGTAATGTGAATGCTATGTGAGATATTATGCAAGGTAAAGCCTTTACCATGAAAATACAATAGTATATATAAAGTAATGTGAATGCTATGTGAGATATTATGCAAGGTAAAGCCTTTACCATGAAAATACAATAGTATATATAAAGTAATGTGAATGCTATGTGAGATATTATGCAAGGTAAAGCCTTTACCATGAAAATACAATAGTATATATAAAGTAATGTGAATGCTAAAGGGTTAAATGTATTTTGGTGTAGGTGGTTCAGGGAATTA
>OZ024764.1:367500-372500 GCA_964016885.1 Eledone cirrhosa | reverse complement strand
ACAACAAATAGTACCCAGTCTACGCTGTAAAGTGGTCATGTAGGTGTCACAACAAATAGTACCCAGTCCACACTGTAAAGTGATCATGTAGGTGTCACAACAAAAAGTACCCAGTCCACCCTGTAAAGTGGTCATGTAGGTGTCACAACAAAAAGTACCCAGTCCACACTGTAAAGTGGTCATGTCGGTGTCACAACAAAAAGTACCCAGTCCACACTGTAATGTGGTCATGTAGGTGTCACAACAAAAAGTACCCAGTCCACACTGTAAAGTGGTCATGTCGGTGTCACAACAAAAAGTACCCAGTCCACACTGTAATGTGGTCATGTAGGTGTCACAACAAAAAGTACCCAGTCCACACTGTAATGTGGTCATGTAGGTGTCACAACAAAAAGTACCCAGTCCACACTGTAAAGTGGTCATGTAGGTGTCACAACAAAAAGTACCCAGTCCACACTCTAAAATGGTCATGTAGGTGTCATAACCAAAAGTACCCAGTCCACACTGTAAAGTGGTCATGTAGGTGTCACAACATAAAGTACCCAGTCCACACTCTAAAGTGGTCATGTAGGTGTCACAACAAATAGTACCCAGTCCACCCTGTAAAGTGGTCATGTAGGTGTCGCAACAAAAAGCACCCAGTCCACCCTGTAAAGTGGTCATGTAGGTGTTACAACAAAAAGCACCCAGTCCACCCTGTAAAGTGGTCATGTAGGTGTCACAACAAAAAGCACCCAGTCCACCCTGTAAAGTGGTCATGTAGGTGTCACAACAAAAAGCACCCAGTCCACCCTGTAAAGTGGTCATGTAGGTGTCACAACAAAAAGCACCCAGTCCACCCTGTAAAGTGGTCATGTAGGTGTCACAACAAACAACACCCAGTCCACACTGTAAAGTGGTCATGTAGGTGTCATAACAAATAGCACCCAGTCCACCCTGTAAAGTGGTCATGTAGGTGTCACAACAAAAAGTACCCAGGAAGGGCATCCAGCTGTAGAAAACTTGCTAGATACAGTCCTATAGATTTGGCTGCTATTTCTAGCTGGTAAAGGTCTCTCACTATAGCTCACACATACACATACATACATAAGACAGTAGGTGTGATTTGAGGGCGATTTGGCTGCTATTTCTAGCAGGTAAGTGAACCACATAGAGATCCCCTTCTTCAAAGATATTTCACTGAAGGTGTGGTTCCATGTGTTGGTATGTTATTAAGAGTGAGGAGGGATTGCAGAGTCTGTGTTGGTGTGTGTGTGTGTGTGTGGGGGGGGGGCACTGGGTTAGGTGGAGGAGTTGGTTAATACTGATAGATAGGGGTAGATAAGTAGATAGATAGATAGATTTCTTTATCTGCCACAGGGGCGTACAAAAAGGGGACATTACAAGACGTGACGGCGGGGGTTTTACATAAAATCTTTAACAATAACAAATAACAATAAACTATATATAAATAAAGTAAAACAATTGAAATCCCTAATAGGGGGGAACGTTACTGCAGGGTTGTTTTACACCCCGTGGATAGAACAACCCTCAACACCAGGAACACGTTTTGTAGGTGTTCCTGTCTTCCCTCTGTTTATCTTCCTCAACCTACAGGTTTATATACAGAGAAGGCCCAATCATTCGGGCCATTTACCCACCTTCCAGTGAATTTACTGGGGTGTAGCACCTCTCTCTCCACTCTCACCTTCCTTCTGAAGTGGTACTTAAAGAAGGGGACGAGTTGTTGTCCGGAGAGAAAGGTGTTTGCCATCACTCCTTTTAACCTCGTCCACCATATTACCTCTTTTGCCATAGCCACCAGACAGAGGAAAACTGCCTCTCCTTCATTCTTAAATGAAGGCGGCGGGGTGATCCTCACGATGGACTCGGCTGACAACTGGGTGCGTCCCACACCTGACAGTAGCTGTTCGACATAATTCCACAGGTCAGTCACCCCTGGGCACTGAACAATTGCGTGTAGAACGGTTTCAATGTCCTGCTCGCATCTTGGACAGGTCCTTTTGGCAGGATCTCTGCCAGGGCGTCCGTGCCTGTAGATCTTGTCTCCAACTGGTAGAGCTCCTCGGTAGCACTGCCAGGCCAGGGACCTCCCTCTGGAAGTTCTCCATAGGCCCTGGACGGAAAGTCCTCCCAAACTGGTCAGTTCGTCCTCCTCGATGCTGAAAATGTTGTCACACTTATCCTCCACTAATCCCCTATAGAATGTCTCCGTTGATTGCCATTTCCGCTTGGTAGAGGGCTGTGAGCCCCTGAAGGCAGAGATAGATAGATAGAGGTGGATAGAAGAGAGATAGATAGATAGACAGATAGATATGTTTCTTTATTAGCCACAGGGGCACAACAGAAGGGGACAAATACAAAAGGGGAAGTTTACATACAATAAAAATGTGTAAAATATTATCACAAATGCAATTTAAAAAATTAGTCGATTTTCCCCAATAGGGGGAGACAGTCCATATGGGTAACACATACCCCCGAAAAAATGTGCAACCCTCATCTCCAGGAGTACGAAGAGTGAGTACCCCTTTCCTGTCTTCCTCCTTTTCCTCAACCTACAGGCTGATATAGAGAGAAGGCCCATTCACTCGGGCCATTCTCGCCACTTTCACCCACCTTTCATAAAACTTGCTGGGGTACAGCACCTCTCTCTCCATCCTGATTCTTCTTCCAAAGTGGTAGATAGATAGATAGACAGTTATATAAATGGATAGTTAGATAGATGGACATATAAATATATAAAGGACGGGTTGGAAGAAGTTTAGGGAGCTGCTTCCTCTGTTGACAAAGAAGGGTTTCTCCCTACTTATGAAAGGCCGGTTATATGATGCCTGTGTGAGATGCGCGATGCTGCATGTTAGTGAGACATGGGCAGCAACTGGGGAGGATATGTGACGGCTGGAGAGAAATGAAGCAAGCATGCTCCGTTGGATGTCAATGTGTGTGAACGACCAAGCATAGACGAGTTGAGAGAGAAACTGGGTATAAGAGAGATAGGCTGTAGTGTACAGGAGAGAAGGCTGAGATGGTATGGACATGTGATGTGCATGGAGGATGACTGCTGGGTAAAGAAATACCAAGTAATCCCAGTTGAAGGAAGACGCAGTAGAGGTAGACAACGAAAAACATGGGCGGAGGTGGTGAGAGCAGACCTGAGATCGCTGAAGCTCACCGAGGAGATGACGAAGGACGGTGACAAGTGGAGAGATGCTGTGCTGAATAGGACCTGTCCCACCCTTGCAAGCAGGGAAAAGTGGACGTAAAATGATGATGAAATATATATATATATGTATGTATATATATATATATATATATATATATATATATATATATATATATATATATATATATATATACGAGAACAGACCTCAGATCGCTGAAGCTCACGAAGGAGATGATGAAGGACCGTGACAAGTGACAAGTGGAGAGATGCTGTGCTGAATAGGACCCCGCCCACCCTTGCAAGCAGGGAGAAGAGGATGTAAAATGATGATAGTGATAGATCGATAGATAGAGCTGAGTGATATGTTAAATACACCACATTTCTAATGAGATACTTTAATTAATTAAGGAAAAAGGGATTTACTAAAATTATTAATTATTTCATTAGTAAGATAGTAATTTAATGTAAGGTTGTTATATAAAATTATTTTTGAAGGTTTAAATTTAAATAGAAGCACTGTCTTTTAATTAATTAATGAAGAATTGTGTGTGTGTGTGTATATATATATATGGTCAAAGGCCAAAGGAGCTCTTAAGAGTCAATGGCCATCCAAAATCACCAGGAGAGATGACCCCTTAGCCTTTGTCACCGGGAGAGATGACCCCTTAGCCTTTGTCACCGGGAGAGATGACCCCTTAGCCTTTGTCAAGGCAGAATTCTAGGAGAAGGAAAACTCTGATATAACACCTGCAACCCTGATGGTATCCAATGATGTTGACTTGTTCTTCTTTTTGGTAAATATCATCTTGGTTAAGAGAGTGGGACTGGCTTTGTGCAGTGCCTTTGCTCACTATAAAAGCTTCACGGCACAGGCATTGCTTTATATCTGGAGATCTCTCTGCACTGTCCTCACATGGTACCATGGGCCCAGCACTATGTGTCAATAATTGTCACAAGTGTAGTGTTTGTACCAGAGTTTTCAAGTCGCTGGCTGGACTAAAAAGTCACACTCGTTCAGCGCATCGGTAGGGGTTCTCCTACATGGATATAAAGTAGTGGCCGTACTCGAAAACGAGTTGGCAGCCACCATATATATATATATATAATGTGACAAAGGGCTGAAGATCTGTAAATACTGGTGAAACGCCAGAGAAACAGGACAATGACTCGACCTTAATAAACAAAATAGCTATTTGTCTCTACTAAAGTATTGAGTACTCATTTTTGTGAACATCAATTCTAAACCTATGTGTGTGCATGTGTGAATATATATATATGTATGCACAATATATACATATATACCCACAATATATACACACATATATATATATATACACACAACATATTTCTACACACTATATATGTCCACAGTATATACACAATGTAGATATGTAGTTGTTTATATATGCCCCCCCCCCCCCCCCCTCCGCGGGGTACAGGTGTACTGTAGTAGCAACATCAACAGACACTTGCTGTGACATCACACCTCTTGGTGGTGGTGGTGGTGGTGGTGTTAGTGGTGGAGGTGGTGGTGGTGCTGTTAGTGGTGGTGGTGGTGGTGTAGTGGTGGTGGTGGTGGTAGTGGTGGTGGTAGTGGTGGTGGTGGTGGTGGTGCTGTTAGTGGTGGTGGTGGTGCGGGTGGTGGTGGTGTTAGTGGTGGAGGTGGTGGTGGTGGTGGTGGTGGTGGTGGTGGTGTGGTGGTGGTGGTGTTATTGGTGGTGTTAGTGGTGGTGGTGGTGGTGGTGTTAGTGGTGGTGGAGGTGGTGTTATTGTTATTGCTAGTGATACTGTTGATGACGTCATTGGTGTTGTTGTTTTCGCTGTTGATGTTTTGTTA
>OZ024764.1:332500-355000 GCA_964016885.1 Eledone cirrhosa | reverse complement strand
TATATATATATATGTGTGTATATATATGTGTGTTTATATATATATATGTGTGTATATATATGTGTGTGTTTATATATATATATATGTGTGTGGACGTGTATATATGTGTGTGTGTTTACACCTGTTTATATATATGTCTGTGTTTATCTCCCCCCCCCCCCCTCTCTCTATATATATATAGTATATATCATCATCATCATACATCCGCTTTCCCTGCTTGCAAGGGTGGGACGGGAACTGATTTCTACAGGAACTTGATTTCTACAGCTGGACGCCCTTCCTAACACCAACCTCAGTTACAGTGAGTGCTGGGTGCTTTTTTGCCATGGCACCTCCACGACCACTTTACAGTGAGTGCTGCGTGCTTTTTTGCCGTGGCACCTCCACGACCACTTTACAGTGGGTGCTGGGTGCTTTTTTTGCCATGGCACCTCCACGACCACTTTACAGTGAGTGCTGGGTGCCTTTTTTTGCCATGGCACCTCCACGACCACTTTACAGTGAGTGCTGGATGCCTTTTTTTGCAATGGCACCTCCACTACCACTTTACAGTGGGTGCTGGGTGCTTTTTTTCCATGGCACCTCCACGACCACTTTACAGTGAGTGCTGCGTGCTTTTTTGCCGTGGCACCTCCACTACCACTTTACAGTGTGGGCTGGGTGCTTTTTTGCCGTGGCACCTCCACTACCACTTTACAGTGGGTGCTGGGTGCTTTTTTTCCATGGCACCTCCACGACCACTTTACAGTGAGTGCTGCGTGCTTTTTTGCCGTGGCACCTCCACTACCACTTTACAGTGAGGGCTGGGTGCTTCTTTGCCGTGGCACCTCCACTACCACTTTACAGTGGGTGCTGGGTGCTTTTTTGCCGTGGCACCTCCACTACCACTTTACAGTGAGTACTGGGTGCTTTTTTCCGTGGCACCTCCACTACCACTTTACAGTGAGGGCTGGGTGCTTTTTTGCCGTGGCACCTCCACTACCACTTTACAGTGGGTGCTGGGTGCTTTTTTGCCGTGGCACCTCCACTACCACTTTACAGTGAGTACTGGGTGCTTTTTTGCCGTGGCACCTCCACTACCACTTTACAGTGTGGGCTGGGTGCTTTTTTGCCGTGGCACCTCCACTACCACTTTACAGTGAGTACTGGGTGCTTTTTTGCCGTGGCACCTCCACTACCACTTTACAGTGGGTGCTGGGTGCTTTTTTGCCGTGGCACCTCCACTACCACTTTACAGTGAGTACTGGGTGCTTTTTTGCCGTGGCACCTCCACTACCACTTTACAGTGAGTGCTGCGTGCTTTTTTGCCGTGGCACCTCCACTACCACTTTACAGTGAGTACTGGGTGCTTTTTTGCCGTGGCACCTCCACTACCACTTTACAGTGGGTGCTGGGTGCTTTTTTTCCATGGCACCTCCACGACCACTTTACAGTGAGTACTGGGTGCTTTTTTGCCGTGGCACCTCCACTACCACTTTACAGTGTGGGTTGGGTGCTTTTTTGCCGTGGCACCTCCACGACTACTTTGCAGTGAGTGCTGGGTGCTTTTTTGCCGTGGTACCTCCACGACCACTTTATAGTGTGGGCTGGGTGCTTTTTTTCCATGGCACCTCCACGACCACTTTACAGTGAGTACTGGGTGCTTTTTTGCCGTGGTACCTCCACGACCACTTTATAGTGTGGGCTGGGTGCTTTTTTGCCATGGCACCTCCACGACCACTTTACAGTGAGTGGTGGGTGCTTTTTTGCCGTGGCACCTCCACGACCACTTTACAGTGTGGGCTGGGTGCTTTTTTGCCATGGCACCTCCACGACCACTTTACAGTGTGGGCTGGGTGCTTTTTTGCCATTGCACCTCCACGACCACTTTACAGTGAGTGGTGGGTGCTTTTTTGCCGTGGCACCTCCACGACCACTTTACAGTGTGGGCTGGGTGCTTTTTTGCTGTGGCACCTCCACGACCACTTTACAGTGTGGGCTGGGTGCTTTTTTGCCGTGGCACCTCCACGTCCACTTTACAGTGTGGGCTGGGTGCTTTTTTGCTGTGGCACCTCCACGACCACTTTACAGTGTGGGCTGGGTGCTTTTTTGCCGTGGCACCTCCACGTCCACTTTACAGTGTGGGCTGGGTGCTTTTTTGCTGTGGCACCTCCACGACCACTTTACAGTGTGGGCTGGGTGCTTTTTTGCCGTGGCACCTCCACGTCCACTTTACAGTGTGGGCTGAGTGCTTTTCTGCCGTGGCACCTCCACGACCACTTTACAGTGTGGGCTGGGTGCTTTTTTGCTGTGGCACCTCCACGACCACTTTGCAGTGGAATGATAGGAACCCCAGTCCCTATAATCTCATTTCTACAGCTGAGTAAACTGGAGCAATGTGAAGTAAAGTGTCTTGCTGAAGGAAACAAAGATATATATATATATACATATATATATATCTTTCTCCACAGAATGCTTTACTTTCTTCCTCACCTGTCTCACCTTAATCCTAGTTAATCCCTCCCCCTGATTATCATGACACTTATCTAAACACCTGAACCACAATTAGTGGCAATGTTGTGTGTATGTGTGCGGGGGAGGACACAGGTTGGTGTTGTGTGTGTGGGGAGAGGGCAGGCTGGAGTAGTGTGAGTGTGGGGGGGGCAGGTTGGTGTAGTGTGTGTGGGGAGAGGGCAGGTTGGTGTAGTGTGTGTGTGTGGGGGGGGGGGGGCAGGTTGGTGTAGTGTGTGTGTGTGTGGGGGGGGGGGGGGGCTGTGTAGTGTGTGTGTGTGGTGGGGCAGGTTGGTGCAGTGTGTGTGTGGGGGGGGGGGGGGGGGCAAGTTGGTGTTGCGTGTGTGTGTGTGTGGGGGTGTAGTGTGTGTGTGTGTGGTGGGGCAGGTTGGTGTGTATGTGTGTGGTGGGCAGGTTGGTGTTGTGTGTGTGGTGGGGCAGGTTGGTGTAGTGTGTGGTGGGGCAGGTTGGTGTAGTGTGTGTGTGTGTGTGTGGTGGGGCAGGTTGGTGTAGTGTGTGTGTGTGTGGTGGGGCAGGTTGGTGTAGTGTGTGTGTGTGTGTGTAGTGTGGCAGGTTGGTGTAGTGTGTGTGTGTGTGTGTAGTGTGTGTGGTGGGGCAGGTTGGTGTAGTGTGTGTGTGTGTGTGGTGTGACAGGTTGGTGTAGTGTGTGTGTGTGTGTGTGTGGTGGGGCAGGTTGGTGTAGTGTGTGTGTGTGTGTGGTGGGGCAGGTTGGTGTAGTGTGTGTGTGTGTGTGGTGGGGCAGGTTGATGTAGTGTGTGTGTGGTGGGGCAGGTTGGTGTAGTGTGTGTGTGTGTAGTGTGGCAGGTTGGTGTAGTGTGTGTGTAGTGTGGCAGGTTGGTGTAGTGTGTGTGTAGTGTGGTGGGGCAGGTTGGTGTAGTGTGTGTGTGTGTGTGGTGTGACAGGTTGGTGTAGTGTGTGTGTGTGTAGTGTGGCAGGTTGGTGTAGTGTGTGTGTGTGTGTGTAGTGTGGCAGGTTGGTGTAGTGTGTGTGTGTGTGTGGTGGGGCAGGTTGGTGTATTTTGTGTGTGTGTGTGGTGGGGCAGGTTGGTGTAGTGTGTGTGTGTGTGTGTAGTGTGGCAGGTTGATGTAGAGTGTGTGTGTGTGTGGTGGGGCAGGTTGGTGTAGTGTGTGTGTGTGTAGTGTGGCAGGTTGGTGTAGTGTGTGTGTGTGTGTGTAGTGTGTGTGGTGGGGCAGGTTGGTGTAGTGTGTGTGTGTGTGTGGTGGGGCAGGTTGGTGTAGTGTGTGTGTGTGTGTGGTGGGGCAGGTTGGTGTAGTGTGTGTGTGTGTGTGGTGTGACAGGTTGGTGTAGTGTGTGTGTGTGTAGTGTGGCAGGTTGGTGTAGTGTGTGTGTGTGTGTGTAGTGTGTGTGGTGGGGCAGGTTGGTGTAGTGTGTGTGTGTGTGTGGTGGGGCAGGTTGGTGTAGTGTGTGTGTGTGTGTGGTGGGGCAGGTTGGTGTAGTGTGTGTGTGTGTGTGGTGTGACAGGTTGGTGTAGTGTGTGTGTGTGTAGTGTGGCAGGTTGGTGTAGTGTGTGTGTGTGTGTGTAGTGTGTGTGGTGGGGCAGGTTGGTGTAGTGTGTGTGTGTGTGTGTAGTGTGGCAGGTTGGTGTAGTGTGTGTGTGTGTGTGTAGTGTGTGTAGTGTGGCAGGTTGGTGTAGTGTGTGTGTGTAGTGTGGCAGGTTGGTGTAGTGTGTGTGTAGTGTGGCAGGTGTGATAATAATTGTCTTAATTACACTGAGAGGGAGAGAACGTTAACTGTATATCTACCATAGGTACCTTTCATGACTGGGTCATGCAGTCCCCTACCTGTCTGTCCCCACCTCTCGTCACATATATCCACTCTACCCCCCCCCCATTCTCAGTCCCAGTTATTCATGGAATCTTCCTCAGAACCTAACCAATAATTATTCCTAGAAACCACCAAATATTCGCGGAATTGTAAATATCTTCCGTGATTATTTTAATGTCTTTTTTTCATGGCGGCAATATATATATTGTTAACTCTAAATTATTAACAATATACCGTATTTGCTGGACACCCCTTCACATTAGACCCTCCCTCATTTCATCATTTTCATTTCATTTTACGTCCGCTTTTCCCTGCTTGCAAGGGTGGGACGGGAACTGATTCTGGCCTCATTTCTACAGCTGGATGCCCTTCCTAACACCAACCTCATTTACAGTGAGTGCTGGGTGCCTTTAGGCCGTGGCACCTCCACGACCACCTTGCAGTGTGGGCTGGGTGCTTTTTTGCCATGGCACCTCCACGACCACCTTGCAGTGTGGGCTGGGTGCTTTTTTGCCGTGGCACCTCCACGACCACCTTGCAGTGTGGGGTGGGTGCTTTTTTGCCGTGGCACCTCCACGACCACCTTGCAGTGTGGGGTGGGTGCTTTTTTGCCGTGGCACCTCCACGACCACCTTGCAGTGTGGGGTGGGTGCTTTTTTGCCGTGGCACCTCCACGACCACCTTGCAGTGTGGGGTGGGTGCTTTTTTGCCATGGCACCTCCACGACCACCTTGCAGTGTGGGCTGGGTGCTTTTTTGCCGTGGCACCTCCACGACCACCTTGCAGTGTGGGGTGGGTGCTTTTTTGCCGTGGCACCTCCACGACCACCTTGCAGTGTGGGGTGGGTGCTTTTTTGCCGTGGCACCTCCACGACCACCTTGCAGTGTGGGGTGGGTGCTTTTTTGCCGTGGCACCTCCACGACCACTCTGCAATGGAATGATAGGGACCCCAGTCCCTATCATCTCATTTCTACAGCTGAGTAAACTGGAGCAATGTGAAATAAAGTGTCTTGCTCAAGGAAACAACACATCACCTTGTCTGAGAATTGAACCCACAACCTTTCGATTGCAAGGCCAATGCTCTAACCACTAAGCCATGTGCCTCCATCATTTTTTAAATTATATTCTACGTTATATTTCGAAGTTTATAGGTATTTTTATGGACCACGTCCAATATTAGTGGTTTTTCACTCTCTGCGGGTGTTCTGGGAGCATAACCCCTGCAAGTACTGAGGGGACAACTGTATATATATATATATATATATCCCTGTGTTATATATATATATATATCCCTGTGTTATATATATATATCCCTGTGTTATATATATATATATATCCCTGTGTTATATATATATATATATCCCTGTGTTACTCAGACCAGGTGATGTGTTGTTTCCTTGAGCAAGACACTTTATTTCACATTGCTCCAGTTTACTCAGCTGTAGAAATGATATGATAGGGACTGGGGTCCCTATCATTCCACTGCAAAGTGGTCGTGGAGGTGCCACGGCAAAAAAGCACCCAGCACTCACTGTAAATGAGGTTGGTGTTACGAAGGGGATCCAGCTGTAGAAATCAAGCCAGAATCAGTTCCCGTCCCACCCTTGCAAGCAGGGAAAAGTGGACGTAAAATGAAATGAATGATGATGATATATATCATCATCATCATTTTATGTCTGCTTTTCCCTGCTTGCAAGGGTGGGACGGGTCTTATTCAGCACAGCATCTCTCCACTCGTCACGGTCCTTCGTCATCTCCTCTGTGAGCTTCACCAATCTGAGGTCTGTTCTCACCACCTCCGCCCATGTTTTTCGTGGTCTTCCTCTACCATGTCTTCCTTCAACTGGCATTTCCTGGCTCTTCTTCACCCATCGGTCATCCTCCATGCGCATCACATGTCCATACCACCTCAGTCTTCTCTCCCACACACCACAACTTATCCCTCTCAGACATAGTTTCTCTCTCAACACATTCATGCTGGGTCGTTCCCATATATTTATATATGTCTGTGTATATATATATGTCTGTGTATATATATGTCTGTGTATATAATCTATATATCCCTGTGTTACTATATTCCAGCGTCCCTGTACCACTGTCTGTGTATATATATGTCTGTGTATATATATGTCTGTGTATATATATGTCTGTGTATATATATGTATATAATCTATATATCCCTGTGTTACTATATTCCAGCGTCCCTGTACCACCGTCTATATATATATATATATATATATCATCATCATCAGGTTTAGCGTCCGTGTTCCACGCTTGCATGGGTTTGGACGTGGGGTTTTCCCACTTGAGGCAAGAGTGGTTGTCTTGCTCGCATAGGACTGTCTGGCGGGTTTTCTACAGCTGGATGCCCTTCCTAACACCAACCACGTTTACAGTGTGGGGCTGGGAGGTTTTTACCGTGTTACCTACACGGCCACATTACAGCGTGGACTGTGTTTTTGTCGTGACACCTACACGACCTCATTTATTTATGACTGGATGTGGCACCAACATAACTTTATATAGGAGGGGGGCGGTGTGGATGGGGTGGGGTGGTGGGATGGGGGTGTATTTTGTTAGAGATGCCTACTGACTGTAGTAGGTTTTACTTTGTATTTAGGCAAGGCGGGTCTTCTCTATTACTGAGTACCGCCAAAGGTCTCGGTCCAGTGACATTGTCTTGGAGAGGTGTAAGTGTGTGAGGTCGGAATTTATCAGCTCGTCCCAGGATTTTCTGTGTCTGCCTACTCCGTGGCTACCGTCTATCTTTATTGCCCTGCACTTTGTTATACAGCTGTCGTCTTTCATGCGCATCACGTGACCATACCAACGTAGCCTTCTCTCGAGTAAACAACATCTGATCCCTCTTATTTCTAATTTTTTCCTTAGTTCGTTTATGCTTTGCCGTTCACGTATATTACTATTGCACATCCAGCGGAGCATGCAAGCTTCGTTCCTCTCTAGTCTGCGTATATCCTCTGCACACAATGCCCAGGTCTCACTGCCATGCAGCATTGCTGTTCGTATGCAGGCATCGTATAACCTGCCTTTCATTTTTAGGGAGAACCCTCTAGCGGCTAATAGTGGTATAAGCTCTCTGAACTTTTTCCATCCAGTTCTGACTCTAGCTACTGTACTTTCAGAGCACCCTCCCCCACTGCTGATTTTGTCACCCAGGTAACGGAAGCTGTCCACTATTTCTATAGAACCCTCTGCGCAGTTGAAGGAGCTAGTATTCTGTGGGCACTTGCTGCTACTTATTGCACCAGAGCACCGGCCACATGTAAAATCTATGTTCTTAGTTAGCTTACCTGTGATCCCACTACATCTTTTATGCACCCATACTTTGCATTTGGGACATAAAATGGAGTTTCTACCTACGCCTTTCCTACACACTGAGCATGGCCATTTCCCAGATGGGACTGCCGCCTTATTTTCTTTCCTACAAACTAGAACTTTAGTCTTAGCCAGGTTAATTTTAAGGCCTTTTGATTCTAGGCCGTGCTTCCATGTTTGGAATTTCTTCTCTAGTTCGGTCATTGATTCAGCTATGAGCGTTAGATCATCTGCGTATAGGAGTTCCCATGGGCAGCCGGTCTTGAACTCCTCTGTTATAGCCTGAAGGGCAATAATAAATAGTAGGGGGCTAAGAACAGAGCCCTGATGGACACCAACTTTTACGCTAAACTCTTCACTATATTCGTTGTTAATTCTAACCTTACTGACTGTTTCTTTATACATGGCTTGTATAGCTCTCACAAGCCATTCGTCAACACCTAGTTTTCTAAGAGACCACCAGATAATGGAGCGGGGGACTCTGTCGAAGGCTTTCTCCAAGTCGACGAAAGCTAAGTATAGGGGTTTACTTTTAGCTAGGTACTTCTCCTGTAGTTGTCGTACAATGAAAAGAGCGTCTGTGGTACTTTTGCCTGACACAAATCCGAACTGCATTTCATCTAGATCAATATATGTCTGTGTATATATATGTCTGTGTATATATATGTCTGTGTATATATATGTCTGTGTATATATATGTCTGTGTATATATGTCTGTGTATATAATCTATATATCTCTGTGTTACTATATTCCAGCGTCCCTGTACCACCGTCTATATATATATATATATATATATATATATATGTCTGTATATATATGTCTGTGTATATATATGTCTGTATATATATGTCTGTATATATATGTCTGTGTATATATATGTCTGTGTATATAATCTATATATCCCTGTGTTACTATATTCCAGCGTCCCTGTACCACCGTCTATATATATATATATATATGTCTGTGTATATATATGTCTGTGTATATATATGTCTGTGTATATATATGTCTGTGTATATATATGTCTGTGTATATATATGTCTGTGTATATATATGTCTGTGTATATATATGTCTGTGTATATATATGTCTGTGTATATAATCTATATATCCCTGTGTTACTATATTCCAGCGTCCCTGTACCACCGTCTATATATATATATATATATGTCTGTGTATATATATGTCTGTGTATATATATGTCTGTGTATATATATGTCTGTGTATATATATGTCTGTGTATATATATGTCTGTGTATATATATGTCTGTGTATATATATGTCTGTGTATATATATGTCTGTGTATATAATCTATATATCCCTGTGTTACTATATTCCAGCGTCCCTGTACCACCGTCTATATATATATATATATGTCTGTGTATATATATGTCTGTGTATATATGTCTGTGTATATATATGTCTGTGTATATAATCTATATATCCCTCTGTTACTATATTCCAGCGCCCCTGTACCACCGTCTATATATATATATATATATGTCTGTGTATATATATGTCTGTATATATATGTCTGTGTATATAATCTATATATCTCTCTGTTACTATATTCCAGCGCCCCTGTACCACCGTCTATATATATATATATATGTCTGTGTATATATATGTCTGTGTATATATGTCTGTGTATATATATGTCTGTGTATATAATCTATATATCCCTCTGTTACTATATTCCAGCGCCCCTGTACCACCGTCTATATATATATATATATATGTCTGTGTATATATATGTCTGTATATATATGTCTGTGTATATAATCTATATATCTCTCTGTTACTATATTCCAGCGCCCCTGTACCACCGTCTATATATATATATATATGTCTGTGTATATATATGTCTGTGTATATATATGTCTGTGTATATATATGTCTGTGTATATATATGTCTGTGTATATATATGTCTGTGTATATAATCTATATCCCTCTGTTACTATATTCCAGCGCCCCTGTACCACCGTCTATATATATATATATATATGTCTGTGTATATATATGTCTGTGTATATATATGTCTGTGTATATATATGTCTGTGTATATATGTCTGTGTATATATATGTCTGTGTATATATGTCTGTGTATATATATGTCTGTGTATATATATGTCTGTATATATATGTCTGTGTATATAATCTATATATATCTGTGTTACTATATTCCAGCGCCCCTGTACCACCGTCTATATATATATATATATATGTCTGTGTATATATATGTCTGTGTATATATATGTCTGTGTATATATATGTCTGTGTATATATGTCTGTGTATATATATGTCTGTGTATATATATGTCTGTGTATATATATGTCTGTATATATATGTCTGTATATATATGTCTGTGTATATAATCTATATCCCTCTGTTACTATATTCCAGCGCCCCTGTACCACCGTCTATATATATATATATATATGTCTGTGTATATATATGTCTGTGTATATATATGTCTGTGTATATATATGTCTGTGTATATATATGTCTGTATATATATGTCTGTGTATATATATGCCTGTGTATATATATGTCTGTGTATATATATGTCTGTGTATATATATGTCTGTGTATATATATGTCTGTGTATATATATGTCTGTGTATATATATGTCTGTGTATATATATGCCTGTGTATATAATCTATATATCCCTCTGTTACTATATTCCAGCGCCCCTGTACCACCGTCTATATATATATATATATATGTCTGTGTATATATATGTCTGTGTATATATATGTCTGTGTATATATATGTCTGTGTATATATGCCTGTGTATATAATCTATATCTCTGTGTTACTATATTCCAGCGCCCCTGTACCACCGTCTATATATATATATATATATGTCTGTGTATATATATGTCTGTGTATATATATGTCTGTGTATATATATGTCTGTGTATATATATGTCTGTGTATATATATGTCTGTGTATATATATGTCTGTGTATATATATGTCTGTGTATATAATCTATATCTCTGTTACTATATTCCAGCGCCCCTGTACCACCGTCTATATATATATATATATATGTCTGTGTATATATATGTCTGTGTATATATATGTCTGTGTATATATATGTCTGTGTATATATATGTCTGTGTATATATATGTCTGTGTATATATATGTCTGTGTATATATATGTCTGTGTATATATATGTATATAATCTATATCCCTGTGTTACTATATTCCAGCGCCCCTGTACCACCGTCTATATATATATATATATATGTCTGTGTATATATATGTCTGTGTATATATGTCTGTGTATATATATGCCTGTGTATATATATGTCTGTGTATATAATCTATATCCCTCTGTTACTATATTCCAGCGCCCCTGTACCACCGTCGCTATCAAAAGTATCACCAAAAAGAACTTGGGGAAGTCTCAGAGCCTTCTAAGCAAAGAAATCAAGATTCTTAAGGTAAACCTTATTGCTAATGTTGTTGTTGTTGTTGTTGTTAAGATGTGTTTATGTGTGGAGGTGTTACCATGACGACTGTTGCAGCCCCCTATATAGATATATATATATGTATATATATATGAAGGCGTGTGGCTGAGTGGTTAGAGAACTGGATCACAATGTTGAGGTTGTGAGTTCGATCCCCGGACTGGGCGATGCGTTATGTCCTTGAGCAAGACACTTTATTCACATTGCTCCTTCTACCTGGAGTTGCGACCGATAGATAGTACTAGCAACTGGAAAGACCAATGGAAACATTGTTTCCACGGTCCGATTTGACGAAAGTCGATCGATCCTTTTTATATATATTTCATCATCACCATTTTACGTCCGTTCTTCCATGCTAGCATGGGTTAGACAGGTTGTCCTGTTGTGGGCGGTGTCCGGTCGGCTGATCATGTCTTGCTCATACAGGAACTGATTCTGGCTTGATTTCTACAGCTGGATGCCCTTCCTAACACCAACCTCATTTACAGTGAGTGCTGGGTGCTTTTTTGCCGTGGCACCTCCACGACCACTTTGCAGTGGAATGATAGGGACCCCAGTCCCTATCATCTCATTTCTACAGCTGAGTAAACTGGAGCAATGTGAAATAAAGTGTCTTGCTCAAGGAAACAACACATCACCTGGTCTGAGAATTGAACTCGCAACCTTTCGATTGCAAGGCCAATGCTCTAACCACTAAGCCATGTGCCTCCATGAAATGTCTGAGGAAAGAATCTCTGAATTGAGAGACCACAGCTCTGATACTACAGACATGTGGTTAGAATGTCTGAGGAAAGAATCTCTGAATTGAGAGACCACAGCTCTGATACTACAGACATGTGGTTAGAATGTCTCAGGAAAGAATCTCTGAATTGAGAGATCACAGCTCTGATACTACAGACATGTGGTTAGAATGTCTCAGGAAAGAATCTCTGAATTGAGAGATCACAGCTCTGATACTACAGACATGTGGTTAGAATGTCTCAGGAAAGAATCTCTGAATTGAGAGATCACAGCTCTGATACTACAGACATGTGGTTAGAATGTCTCAGCAAAGAATCTCTAAATTGAGAGATCACAGCTCTGATACTACAGACATGTGGTTAGAATGTCTCAGCAAAGAATCTCTAAATTGAGAGATCACAGCTCTGATACTACAGACATGTGGTTAGAATGTCTCAGCAAAGAATCTCTAAATTGAGAGATCACAGCTCTGATACTACAGACATGTGGTTAGAATGTCTCAGGAAAGAATCTTTGAATTGAGAGATCACAGCTCTGATACTACAAACATGTGGTTAGAATGTCTGAGGAAAGAATCTCTGAATTGAGAGATCACAGCTCTGATACTGCAGACATGTGGTTAGAATGTCTCAGGAAAGAATCTCTGAATTGAGAGATCACAGCTCTGATACTACAGACATGTGGTTAGAATGTCTGAGGAAAGAATCTCTGAATTGAGAGATCACAGCTCTGATACTACAGACATGTGGTTAAAATGTCTCAGGAAAGAATCTCTGAATTGAGAGATCACAGCTCTGATACTACAGACATGGGGTTAGAATGTCTGAGGAAAGAATCTCTAGATTGAGAGATCACAGCTCTGATACTACAGACATGTGGTTAGAATGTCTGAGGAAAGAATCTCTGGATTGAGAGATCATAGCTCTGATACTACAGACATGTGGTTAGAATGTCTCGGGAAAGAATCTCTGAATTGAGAGATCACAGCTCTGATACTACAGACATGGGGTTAGAATGTCTCAGGAAAGAATCTCTGTATTTAGAGATCACAGCTCTGATACTACAGACATGTGGTTAGAATGTCTCAGGAAAGAATCTCTGAATTGAGAGATCATAGCTCTGATACTACAGACATGTGGTTAGAATGTCTGAGGAAAGAATCTCTGAATTGAGAGATCACAGCTCTGATACTGCAGACATGTGGTTAGAATGTCTCAGGAAAGAATCTCTGAATTGAGAGATCACAGCTCTGATACTACAGACATGTGGTTAGAATGTCTGAGGAAAGAATCTCTGAATTGAGAGATCACAGCTCTGATACTACAGACATGTGGTTAAAATGTCTCAGGAAAGAATCTCTGAATTGAGAGATCACAGCTCTGATACTACAGACATGTGGTTAAAATGTCTCAGGAAAGAATCTCTGAATTGAGAGATCACAGCTCTGATACTACAGACATGGGGTTAGAATGTCTGAGGAAAGAATCTCTAGATTGAGAGATCACAGCTCTGATACTACAGACATGTGGTTAGAATGTCTGAGGAAAGAATCTCTGGATTGAGAGATCATAGCTCTGATACTACAGACATGTGGTTAGAATGTCTCGGGAAAGAATCTCTGAATTGAGAGATCACAGCTCTGATACTACAGACATGGGGTTAGAATGTCTCAGGAAAGAATCTCTGTATTTAGAGATCACAGCTCTGATACTACAGACATGTGGTTAGAATGTCTCAGGAAAGAATCTCTGAATTGAGAGATCATAGCTCTGATACTACAGACATGTGGTTAGAATGTCTCAGGCAAGAATCTCTGAATTGAGAGACCACAGCTCTGATACTACAGACATGTGGTTAGAACATCTCAGGAAAGAATCTGAATTAAGAGATCATAGCTCTGATACTACAGACATGTGGTTAGAACGTCTCAGGAAAGAATCTCTGAATTAAGAGATCACAGCTCTGATACTACAGACATGTGGTTAGAAAGTCTCAGGACAGAATCTCTGAATTGAGAGATCACAACTCTGATACTACAGACATGTGGTTAGAATGTCTCAGGAAAGAATCTCTGAATTGAGAGATCGCAGCTCTGATACTACAGACATGTGGTTAGAATGTCCCAGGAGAGAATCTCTGAATTGAGAGATCACAGCTCTGATACTACAGACATGTGGTTAGAATGTCTCAGGAAAGAATCTCTGAATTGAGAGACCACAGCTCTGATACTACAGACATGTGGTTAGAATGTCTCAGGAAAGAATCTCTGGACAGATCTTACAGGCTAAACCAAATGGCAGGAGACTCAGGGGTAGATCGCAAGCAAGATGGTTTAAATTGACGCCAGTGTATTACTGGTACTTTATTTATCGACCCTGTAAGGACGGAAGGCAAAAAAAACTAACCTTGGCAGGATTTGAACTTGGATCGCAAAGGGCCATAACTCTATGCTGCAAAGCACGGTGTCTGATGCTGTACTGATTCTACTACCAATCCACTGCTCTAATAATAATAATGATTTCTTATATAAGCACAAGGCCAGCAATTTTGGGGTAGAGGAAAGTTAATTGAATCGACACCAGTGCGTGACTGGTACTTTATTTTATCAACCCCGTAAGGAAGAAAGGCAAAATTAACCTAACGGGATTTGAACTGAAAACGCAAAGGGCCATAACTCTGTGCTGAAATGCACAGTGTCTGATGCTCTACTGATTCTGCCAATCTACTGCCATAATAATAATAATATTGTTTGTGTGTTTTTTCAGGAATTATCAGGATTACATCATGAAAATGTTGTGGCATTGTTGGATTGTAAGGTGAGTTGTATTCCTATATATAATATACTAGCAGTAAAGCCCGGCGTTGCTCGGGGTCGCTCAGTAGCTGTGTTAAAGTTACAATGTTAAGTTTCTTTTTTGGCTTAAAAACTGTAGTGTCTACTGTGCAGACTTGCATGTGGTGTTTTTGATTAATATTCCCTCAACCAACAATATGCCTTATGAAGTTAAGAAAACATAACGATAACCCGAATGTTATAACAAAAGAGGATGCTGGGGATAGAAACTGCACTGGTTATTTATTAACAAAGATCGAAAATGTAAACACTGCAACGCAGAGAAAAACATTAGTGTAACCAAATTATCAGTTATGTCTGTCTGCACGCCTATATCACCTCTCTGCACGACTGTCTGTCTGCACGCCTATATCACCTCTCTGCACGACTGTCTGTCTGCACGCCTATATCACCTCTCTGCACGACTGTCTGTCTGCACGCCTATATCACCTCTCTGCACGACTGTCTGTCTGCACGACTGTCTGTCTGCACGCCTAACGAAATTTACAGATACATATATTTTAAATAAACTTATATAATTTTTGCTTTTTTTTACGAAATATTTGCTTGTTTTACGTAGTCTTTAAATAGACTTGTTTTCAAGTAAAAATATTGTTTTAAAAGGCTAACGCTGAGAAAGCCAGCGTAATTTTTTTAATTTTTGCACGCAGACGCTCAATGTAAACAGAACAAAGGGAAATAACTGATCACTTACGCTCAAAAATCGATACATTATATTCGATTTCGTCAGATAGGGCGGGTCAATTTGAAATATTTTTTTTCCGATGTCTTCGCTAGGGCTCAATGTACAAGTATAGCAATTTCGGTGCAATTCCGTGAGAGATTCTAAGAGGAGATGTGTGCCAAAAATCGATAGACAGACAGACAACCACAGTTTTATATATATAGATAATATACTATAATAAAGTAAGGAGTGCGGGACTGTGTCCTGTTTATATCTTTTTATCCCGTTAGTAAAATAAGTTGGATTACTTTGAATAAATAATGAATGAATATTACATAATTTATCTACTAAATTTCGTAGCTGTTGATTAAATATAAATAATTTTATTGCTTATTTAAAGATTCACTTCTTTAAAATGTTCAAATGTCAATACTTCCAGTTAGCGTCCGTTATATCATAACACTTATTACATCGCTTATGTAACAAATCCATATATTTGCATCGTTATATAAGGTTTCATTACATGTCACCGTAATACAGTTTATATATAATATCGTCTTTTTTTAATGTATCATGGATTACTTTACTGATTACAGAAGACAGTGTAACACAGTCTCTCTTCAATTTCTGTGTATGTTGTCAATTACAATTTTATTTGATGTATTATATCTACATGTATATATATTTGCATGTATATCATCATCAACATCATCATCATCATTTAACGTCCATTTTCCACGCTAGCATGGGTCTGGACGGGAATTGTCCCACTTGAGGCAAGATTGGTTGTCTTGCTCAGGACTATCTGGCAGGTTTTCTACGGCTGGATGCCCTTCCTAACACCAACCACATTTACAGTGTGGACTGGGAGGTTTTTACCGTGTTACCTACACGGCCACATTACAGCGTAGACTGTGTGTTTTATTGTCGTGACACCTACACGTCTGGCGGGTTTTCTACGGCTGGATGCCCTTCCTAACACCAACCACGTTTACAATGTGGACTGGGAGGTTTTTACCGTGTTACCTACACAACCACATTACAGCGTGGACTGTGTGTTTTATTGTTGTGACACCTACACGTCTGGCGGGTTTTCTACGGCTGGATGCCCTTCCCAACACCAACCACGTTTACAGTGTGGACTGGGAGGTTTTTACCGTGTTACCTACATGGCCACATTACAGCGTGGACTGTGTGTTTTATTGTCGTGACATCTACACGTCTGGCGGGTTTTCTACGGCTGGTTGGCCTTCCCAACACCAACCACGTTTACAGTGTGGACTGGGAGGTTTTTACCGTGTTACCTACACGGCCACATTACAGCGTGGACTGTGTGTTTTATTGTCGTGACACCTACACGTTTGGCGGGTTTTCTACGGCTGGGTGCCCTTCCTAACACTAACCACGTTTACAGTGTGAACTGGGAGGTTTTTACCGTGTTACCTACACGGCCACATTACAGCGTGGACTGTGTGTTTTATTGTCGTGACACCTACACATCTGGCGGGTTTTCTACGGCTGGGTGCCCTTCCTAACACCAACCACGTTTACAGTGTGTACTGGGAGGTTTTTACCGTGTTACCTACACGGCCACATTACAGCGTGGACTGTGTTTTTTTTTTGTCGTGACACCTACACGACCTCATTTGTTTCGGACTGGATGTTGTGGTACCAACATAACTTCACATTTAAGGGGGTGGTGTGGATGGGGTGTGAGTAGTGGGACAGGGGTTAATGATTTCATTTTTCATCATTTCATTTTTTACGTCCGCTTTTTCCCTGCTTGCAAGGGTGGGACGGGAACTGATTCTGGCTTGATTTCTACAGCTGGATGCCCTTCCTAACACCAACCTCATTTACAGTGAGTGCTGGGTGCTTTTTTGCCGTGGCACCTCCACGACCACTTTGCAGTGGAATGATAGGGACCCCAGTCCCTATCATCTCATTTCTACAGCTGAGTAAACTGGAGCAATGTGAAATAAAGTGTCTTGCTCAAGGAAACAACACATCACCCGGTCTGAGAATTGAACTCACAACCTTTTAATTGCAAGGCCAATGCTCTAACCACTAAGCCATGTGCCTCCATATATATACATATATATGTATATATATATCAATATACACACTACACATGCCAGCAGAAAACCACCCGAAGCGTGGTTTTTCTGCTAGTTTGTACAGTATTTATTATATTAGTCTTAGGCTGCCATTCTGAGTTCAAATCCCACCATGGTTAACTTTGCCTTTTATCCTTATGGGGTCGATAAAATAAAGTACCAGTAATGCACTGGGTAATTGCTGGCCTTGTGCCTAAAGTAGAAACAGTTATATTAGTCTTAGGTTCTCCCGCACCTTTCACCACATCAAGCAGTAAGTAGTCACCAAAGGTCACGACCAGTGGCGGCTTTTTCTTGTCCGTGTCAAGTGATGTTGGCTGCCGTCAGGTCTCTCTGGAATGTTTGTCACCAGGTAATCCTGGGGCAACCCTGCTTCCATTTGCCACCAGGAGGAGACCAGTTCATCGCTGTTTTCGAGTGTTGTTCGTCAGGCAGGTGCAGAATATGGCCAGCCAGGCGGCACCAACCCTCGGTGACCACCGTCTGGTAGCCAGCCAGTTGACACCAACCCTCCGTGACCATCCTCTGTAGTGTCTACGATGCGGCTCTCTGCAGGATTTCCTTGTTTCACACTGAGTCATGCCAGGACAGACGAAGGGCCCTTCACAAGTACCACTGCAAGGCCATATATATATATATATATACAAACATAAATTATCGAGATTCGCATTTCGGCCCACGAAATAACGAAAAACAACCTCCGAGATGTGAGGCAAGTGCTCAATGATTCAGATGAACCAGAGCTATAACATACGTTAAAGGCCAAACACACTGAGACGATGGTTAAACAATCATTCGCATAGCCAAAAAAAACGATCAAGTAATTCGGGTATTGAAAATTTACCCGGACCCCTGGAAGGTTGGTAAAATCCAGTATTTGGGTGTCTGCGGCTCCTAAATCAAGTACCGTCCGCTTACATAAATAATGTCAGGCTTCTGGTAAGATGATTGAACAAGGAAGCCACTTATATATATATAAATTTGAAGACTAAATATATATATATATATACTAAATATATATACACTGCACAAACTCGCACACATCCATCATCATCATCATTTTACGTCCGCTTCTCCCTACTTGCAAGGGTGGGACGGGAACTGATTCTGGCTTGATTTCTACAGCTGGATGCCCTTCCTAACACCAACCTCATTTACAGTGAGTGCTGGGTGCTTTTTTGCCGTGGCACCTCCACGACCACTTTACAGTGGAATGATAGGGACCCCAGTCCCTATCATCTCATTTCTACAGCTGAGTAAACTGAAGCAATGTGAAATAAAGTGTCTTGCTCAAGGAAACAACACATCACCCAGTCTGAGAATTGAACTCACAACCTTTCGATTGCAAGGCCAATGCTCTAACCACTAAGCCATATGCCTCCATATACACACAATAAACCCCACCACCATCTGTCTGTGTTGTCCTAAATTCAGACCAATATCCAATTTATGTTGTGTCACCATTAAAACATTGTCCACTAATTAAACTCGCTAATTGTCAACCATAATTAGTTGGGCAGAAATATGTTTTGTTGTTGTTATCTCAGAATACATGTTGGTATTGTGTCCTGTGTTAGAAGAGGTCTGATGGATCTGGCTGGCCTAGGGCTAAACTATAGCAACAATGGTTACTACAACACCACACCACCACTACTGTCACCAACACCACACCAGATATACTGTCACACCATCACCACCACTACACCACACTACCTTCTACTGTAATAATTGTTTCTACTTTTGGCACAAGGCAGGCAATTACCCCCAGTGTATTACTGGTACTTTATTTTATCGACCCCGTAAGGATGAAAGGCAAAGTTAAACTCGGCGGGATTTGAACTCAGACCTTAAAGGCCGTAACTCTTTGCTGCAAAGCATGGCGTCCGACCCTCTACTGATACTGCCAATCCACCGCCCTTACTGTAGTATAGAGTTACGGCCCTTGCCATTCTGAGTTCAAATCCAGCCGAGGTTGGCTTTGCCTTTCATCCTTACGGGGTCGATAAAATAAAGTACCAGTAATGCACTGGGTAATTGCTGGCCTTGTGCCTAAAGTAGAAACAATTATTACAGTAATTGTTTCTACTTTAGGCACAAGGCCAGCAATTACCCAGTGCATTACTGGTACTTTATTTTATCGACCCCGTAAGGATGAAAGGCAAAGTCAACCTCGGCTGGATTTGAACTCAGATCGTAACAATTACTGTAATAATAAAATGTGGTTTGCTTAAAGCATCATATACATATATATATACAGGATTTCCCCCAAAAATATATATACACCTTTATTAGAATGCTGTTGAGGGCATGGATACATTGAAGCTCTGACGTCTGGCAACTGACTTGGTAAACACCCACAAAATTGTTAACCATGTTGCCAACAACAACCCTGAGCACCTTTTTGATTTCCATGTGTCTAACACACGTGGACATGCCTACAAAGTCAGAAAACAGCACAGCCCCCATGACTTTCGGAAACATTTTTCCATGCTCAGAGTTGCATACACTGTACTGTTCACTTTCGTGACATTTGTACATTATTCTATGTACTATACATGCACCTTTGATGAGTTGTAGTGCACCTGAGCTCTGCAAACAATAATTTTCATGTGAATTGGCAGTATTGGTAGAGGGTGGGACGCCATGCTTTGACGCATAGAGTTACGGCCCTTGCCATTCTGAGTTCAAATCCCGCCGAGGTTAACTTTGCCTTTCATCCTTACGGGGTCGATAAAATAAAGTACCAGTAATGTACTGGGTAATTGCTGGCCTTGTGCCAATAGTAGAAACAATTATATATACATATATAGGGCACAAGAACTCATAAGAGTCAACGGCCATCCAAAAATGTGTAAATATGTATATACACATGTACATATATATACATGTATGTATGTATGTATATGCGCGGGGACATAGAAATAGTCAAGCTGGACACCCGATGGCGCGGTTAAACCACTGGGAGTGAAGGACCCCTAGCCTTTGTCAGGGCCTTCTTCTAGGAGAAGGTAACTCAGGAAACTGGGATAACTCCCATATAAAACCTGCAGCTCAGTAGTTACAGATGATGTTGATCTTTTCTTCTTCTCAGGTTATAGCTACTGTCTCTCAGAGAGTGGGATTGGCTCAGTGCACAGTCTTTCCTCACTTTAAAACATATCTTCACACACAGGCATTGCTTACTTGTACTTGTGTCGACATTCACCCTGGACGGGTTGAGCCGGCTTCTTCCCTTGTCCTGACGCCATCCCGAACCATGGCAGCCCATGCACGACGGTCCCGAGCTAGGTCACTGGAGATAGCGAGCCAGTCATGGTTCCATCGGCGCAGGCGTGACCACCTGCGGACCTGAGAGTTCGGAGAGGTCTTCCTTGATCGTCGTTGCCCAGGTCTTCAGCTGCCCACCAACGCGCTTGCGCCAGTTAGGAAGTGGAGGTGGGCGGAGAACATCGTGGATCAGGTCACCTTCAGGGCGCCGGGCTGTGTGACCAAACGCCGTTGCAGAAGCACTGAAAGAAGGGGTCGAAGATTCAGGCGAAGACGAAGACGAAGACTGGTGGTAGGTACCCGATCAACGCCTCCGCAGTGAAGAATGCGGCGGAGACAGTCATTGTCGAAGACCTCCAGCCCTCGTTGATCGACTACCCTCATAGGCCATGTTTCACAGCCATAGAGGAGGATAGTGTGAACGACGGTCTGGTAGATTCTCCCTTTGGTCGCCGAGGTGATCTCTCTTCCGTCCCACAGACACCGCTGGAGGCGCCCAAAAGCAGATCTGGCAGCACCTATGCGACGCTTGACCTCGGCTGCGCCCTGTCCTGTTGAGCCCAGGTAAACGAAGGACTCCACGACACACAGGCAAACGTGGACAGCATTTTGCACGATAGAATTAATTGATAATTAATAATAATGGTATATCGTGCAATGGCCATACTCGATAATGAGGGGGAAGCCATCATCATCATCATCATCATCATCATATATGTGTGTGTGTGTGTGTGTGTGTGTGTGTGTGTCTATATCACAGGATACCACCACTATGCTACACTACTTTAATATATATATATATATATATATATCTACTATAATATTTCTATATATGTGTGTCTGTCTGTCTTCCCCAGGAAACCACCAACAATGTCTATCTTGTAATGGAGTACTGTAATGGGGGAGATTTAGCTGACTATCTTCAAGGTAAGCTATGTTTACATCTCTTTTTAACAACCTGTCTGTCTAGCTATGTAACTGTCTATATATCTGTCTGTCTGTCTGTCTGTCTCTCTAATCCAACCTAGTTAACTATCTCTTTGTCTGCCTAACTAGCTGTTTTACTACCTGTCTGTCTAACTAGCTATCTGTCTGTCTAACTAGCATAGAGTTACGTCCCTTTATGATCTGAGTTCAAATCCCGCCGAGGTTAACTTTGCCTTTCATCCTTACGGGGTCGATAAAATAAAGTACCAGTAATGTACTGGGTAATTGCTGGCCTTGTGCCTAAAGTAGAAACAATTATTAAGCCTGTACGCAGGGAATTTTTCTAGTAGGCTGCTGTTAATTCTATTCCCCAAACTAAGTTGGTATAGGTGTGGAGTCACCCTGGCCCACCACTCTTGTTATGATGCTGACCAGAGCTAGCCACATTACTAGCTCGACCTGTATATTTCCCGTTAGTTAGCCCACTGCCGCGGTGGTTATTGGTGTGACACGCTATTATGCTGGTCCTATGGGAGAAGGCCTAGTAGAGCCTGTGTCCTGGATGTATGAAATCCTGCTGCTAGACCACAACTATAAAGTAGTTAACTTCCTGGATGTAATGTTAGAATTCGGTCCTGGCTTATACAGACCATACCACAAGCTAGGTGAGGTCCTGTCTTACATCAACAAAGCATCTAATCACCCCAAATCTACACTTAACTCTATAGTGAGTAGCATCTCACATAGAATCTCAAGGCTGTCAGCCAACGAGGACCTCTTCGACCAAACTGCCGACTACTACAACAAAGCACT
>OZ024764.1:317500-327500 GCA_964016885.1 Eledone cirrhosa | reverse complement strand
CAAAGAATTGAAATGTAATTGTAAAAAAAAAGTTTAACAAAATGGGGGTACAGTGACATGATTGAGTGAAATAAACGGCAACATAAAAACAATTCATGGGGTAGCTTGTACAAAAAAAATCGATTTTTCGGCCCCAATATTTTTTGTCCAAAACCTGCTCTGGCATATAAGCAATATGTGTGCCAAATTTGGTTGAAATCGACCTAGTACTTCAAAAGTTAAAAGGAGCCTAGTATTTTTACATAGACAGACACACAGACACAGACCGACTTGCTTTTATATATCTAGATATATATATTCTCTCTCTTTTCAGCTGACTTTGGCTTTGCAAGATTTCTCCAAGACGGCGTAATGGCAGCAACACTGTGTGGTTCACCAATGTATATGGTGAGTATTTGATGTGTGTGTGTGTATATATATATATATAGATATATATATAGATATACGATATTAAATAAATGGAAACTATATTTATAAAACCATATTTATTTCATTATACATATTTCAGGGATACCAAATTAAAATATGGTATGCCTTCATCAGACAAAATACAATATATAAACAGTTTTATAAATAATTTTGACGTACCCTATTAGCTTCCAAAAATAATGGTTGCATCTAATAGGGTACGTCAAAAATATTTATAAAACTGTTTATATATTGTATTTTGTCTGATGAAGGCATACCATATTTTAATTTGGTATCCCTGAAATTTATTTAATATCGTATATCTACTCCAAAAACTTGTCGAGTGCTTTATATCAGTTATAAAAATATTTACTTGTTGTATCCCAACAATTTTAAATAGAACTTTTGCATATATATATATATATATTTCGTTTCTGAATTTGTTTAGCAAGATTCTTTATCTGAAAACGTGTGTTGAAACCGATATTGTTATACTTTGGGAGGGTCATGTTGCCAATAACAGAAACAAGATGGCGTAGAAGAGAACAAAGGAGAGGCACAAAAACAAAGAAAAGAATCCCCAGTCACTGAAGAGGTCACAGAATGTGTGACGAAAGAACTTTGACAATATATAAACAACCATATGGTTGTGGAACCAACCAACCAACCGGAAATTTATAAATTTATTATAATAAATTCAAGTGAAAGCAACTGGTGCGTGTATTTCTTATTGGCAACATGACCCTCCCAAAGTATAACAATATATATATATAGAGATTTTGAGTATATGTTGGTTGTATACCAACACCTCAGTATGCAGGCTGGAGCACTCGACGAAGTGCGCAGGTTGGTTTGGTTACTCCGGAGTAATGTAAAATAAAATAAAATAAAGAAGTCAAATGTTTAAAATTTAGCTTCGTTTATTACTACTATATATATTTCGGTGACAGCCATCTTTGGCTGTGACCTCTTCAGGCAGCCCGAATTAGTGTGGTATGCCCAGTTCCTGGTTGGGTTGTTATTTCACTGAGGAACTGGAATCATATAGATATGATTCCAGTTCCTCAGTGAAATAACAACCCAACCAAGAACTGGGCATATCAGAGTATTGACAATATTATACACCTCAACAACATATGTACCTGTCTATACCACACTAATTCGGACTGCCTGAAGAGGTCACAGCCAAAGATGGCTGTCACCGAAATATATATAGCAGTAATAAACGAAGCTAAATTTTAAACATTTGACTTTTTATTTTACTTTATTTTATATATATATATATATATATATATATATATCATCATCATCATCATCATCATCTTCGTTTAACGTCCATATTCCACGCTTGCATGGGTTTGGACAGGAGTCTTCCCACTTGAGGCAAGAGTGGTTGTCTTGCTCGCATAGGACTGTCTGGCGGGTTTTCTACAGCTGATATATATATATATATATATATACACATATATATATTTAGTAATAATAATAAATGTGAAGACTAAAATCCAAAGGGTGAAAGCAGCGATTCTTTACTTAAACTTTAATCTGTTATTTTAATATATATATATATATATATATATATATAAATGTAAGCTATCGCCGTATTTTGACTAAAGAAATTTAAGAAATTATTTAGCCTGATAGTGGGGTTAAGAACCCTCGGAGAAATGGAAAAAGATGAGTATTGACGTACATGGGAGTCGAACCCACAGAGTTGGTTATCCAGACCACTGTGCTACCATTTACACCAAGCACAGTGGTCCGGATAACCAACTCTGTGGGTTCGACTCCCATGTACGTCAATACTCATCTCTTTCCATTTCTCCGAGGGTTCTTAACCCCACCATCAGGCTAAATAATTTCTTTAATTTCTTCAGTCAAAATACGGCGATAGCTAACATTTCTAATAATTTCAAATCCACTTGCTGTTTCGAAAATATTCTTACTTGATATATATATATAAGCAAAGAGATATTTAATTTATTGATTATTCAACAAATTTACTTATAACTGATTCAAAACACTCTAAAAGTTTTCTGGAGTATAATATCAATGATATTAATAAATGGAAACTATATTTATAAAACCATATTTATTCTATTATACATATTTCAAGGGTACCAACATTTTGGTACACTCTGAACCTCATCGGTTCAAGTTTAGTTTGGATATCCAAACAACTTGAACCGTTAAGGTCTCATTCCTGGATATGTCAACATTTATAAAACAAATTTTGTATTTTATCTGATGAGAGCGTACTAAAATTTTGGTACCCTTGAAATATATATAATAGAATAAATATGGTTTTATAAATATAGTTTCCATTTATTAATATCATTGATATATATATATATATATATATATAAAAAGATGAAATCGAAAATGCAACTGGAGTCTTATTTAAAAAAATATATATATTTATTTGGTTCCTTTACCGGTTTCGCAGTTCTTCTGCTTTTCAAAAGTAGAGTTGAGATGGAGGGTCTGTGGTTTTTCTCACATCAGATGGAGGCACATGGCTTAGTGGTTAGAGCATTGGCCTTGCAATCGAAAGGTTGTGAGTTCAATTCTCAGACCGGGTGATGTGTTGTTTCCTTGAGCAAGACACTTTATTTCACATTGCTCCAGTTTACTCAGCTGTAGAAATGAGATGATAGGGACTGGGGTCCCTATCATTCCACTGTAAAGTGGTCGTGGAGGTGCCACGGCAAAAAAGCACCCAGCACTCACTGTAAATGAGGTTGGTGTTAGGAAGGGCATCCAGCTGTAGAAATCAAGCCAGAATCAGTTCCTGTCCCACCCTTGCAGGCAGGGAAAAGTGGACGTTAAAAAAAAAAAAAAAAAAATGAAATGTATATATATATATATATATATATATATATATATAATGAAAGTAAGTCCATAGAATCATTTGATAAAATATATACAGTATTTCTTCTCCCAATCAGCATAATCAACCACATAAAAAAATCATTTATATATTGTCAGATCTTTCATCACACATTCTGCGACCTCTTCAGTGACTAGGTTTTTATTTATTTATTCTTTTCATATATTATATATATAATGTTGTATACATGTATTTTTCAGGCCCCAGAAGTAATAATGTCCCTCCAATATATATATATATATATATATTTGAAGGCATGTGGCTGAGTGGTTAGAGAATTGGATTCGCAATCGTGAGGTTGTGAGTTCGATTCCTGGACCGAGCAATGTGTTATGTCCTTGAGCAAGACACTTTATTTCACGTTGCTACTTCTACCTGGAGTTGTGACCGAAAGATAGTATTAGCAATTGGAAAGACCAACGGAAACATGGTTTCCTCGGTTCGATTTGATGAAAGTTGATCCATCCTTTTCTTTTTTCATATATATAATGTTGTATACATGTATTTTTCAGGCCCCAGAAGTAATAATGTCCCCCCAATATGTATTTTTCAGGCCCCAGAAGTAATAATGTCCCCCCAATATGTATTTTTCAGGCCCCAGAAGTAATAATGTCCCTCCAATATGTATTTTTCAGGCCCCAGAAGTAATAATGTCCCCCCAATATGTATTTTTCAGGCTCCAGAAGTAATAATGTCCCTCCAATATGTATTTTTCAGGCCCCAGAAGTAATAATGTCCCTCCAATATGTATTTTTCAGGCTCCAGAAGTAATAATGTCCCCCCAATATGTATTTTTCAGGCCCCAGAAGTAATAATGTCCCCCCAATATGTATTTTTCAGGCCCCAGAAGTAATAATGTCCCTCCAATATGTATTTTTCAGGCCCCAGAAGTAATAATGTCCCCCCAATATGTATTTTTCAGGCTCCAGAAGTAATAATGTCCCTCCAATATGTATTTTTCAGGCCCCAGAAGTAATAATGTCCCTCCAATATGTATTTTTCAGGCTCCAGAAGTAATAATGTCCCCCCAATATGTATTTTTCAGGCCCCAGAAGTAATAATGTCCCCCCAATATGTATTTTTCAGGCCCCAGAAGTAATAATGTCCCCCCAATATGTATTTTTCAGGCCCCAGAAGTAATAATGTCCCTCCAATATGTATTTTTCAGGCCCCAGAAGTAATAATGTCCCCCCAATATGTATTTTTCAGGCCCCAGAAGTAATAATGTCCCCCCAATATGTATTTTTCAGGCCCCAGAAGTAATAATGTCCCTCCAATATGTATTTTTCAGGCCCCAGAAGTAATAATGTCCCCCCAATATGTATTTTTCAGGCCCCAGAAGTAATAATGTCCCCCCAATATGTATTTTTCAGGCCCCAGAAGTAATAATGTCCCCCCAATATGTATTTTTCAGGCCCCAGAAGTAATAATGTCCCCCCAATATGTATTTTTCAGGCCCCAGAAGTAATAATGTCCCCCCAATATGTATTTTTCAGGCCCCAGAAGTAATAATGTCCCTCCAATATGTATTTTTCAGGCTCCAGAAGTAATAATGTCCCCCCAATATGTATTTTTCAGGCCCCAGAAGTAATAATGTCCCCCCAATATGTATTTTTCAGGCCCCAGAAGTAATAATGTCCCTCCAATACGATGCCAAAGCTGACCTGTGGAGTATTGGGACTATTGTCTTTCAATGTTTAACTGGCAAAGCCCCGTTCCAGGCACAGACCCCCCAACAACTGAAGCAGTTCTATGAGAAACATAGCGAATTGAAACCCTCGTACGTACTCTTAACTGTCTCTTACCTGTCTACTTATTTATTTACCTATCTACCTACCAACATAGCGAATTGAAACCCTCGTACGTACTCTTACCTGTCTACTTATTTATTTACCTGTCTACCTACCAACATAGCGAATTGAAACCCTCGTACGTACTCTTACCTGTCTCTTACCTGTCTACTTATTTATTTACCTGTCTACCTACCAACATAGCGAATTGAAACCCTCGTACGTACTCTTACCTGTCTGTCTACCTATCTACCTTTATGTCTGCTGCCTAATTACCTATTTACTTTCCTACCTACATACATCCCTACCTACCTACCTACCTACCCACCCACATTCCTATCTACCTATTTCACTGCCAGCCTGCCATGATACATGAACACCTTCCTGCTTACCTACGTAGCTATTTATCTATTTACCCACCTACTATCTTTCTGTCTACCTCCCTCCATTCTGTCTGGCTACACACACACACACATACACACCTACACACACACATACATACACACCTACACACACACATACATACACACCTACACACACATACATACACACCAACCACTTTACAGTGTGGACTGGGTACTTTTTGTCATGACACCTACATGACCACTTTACAGTGTGGACTGGGTACTTTTTGTCATGACACCTACATGACCACTTTACAGTGTGGACTGGGTGTTGTTTGTTGTGACACCTACACAACCACTTTACAGCGTGGACTGGGTGTTGTTTGTTGTGACACCTACATGACCACTTTACAGTGTGGACTGGGTGTTGTTTGTTGTGACACCTACACAACCACTTTACAGTGTGGACTGGGTGTTGTTTGTTGTGACACCTACATGACCACTTTACAGTGTGGACTGGGTACTTTTTGTTGTGACACCTACATGACCACTTTACAGTGTGGACTGGGTACTTTTTGTTGTGACACCTACATGACCACTATACAGTGTGGACTGGGTACTTTTTGTTGTGACACCTACATGACTACTTTACAGTGTGGACTGGGTGCTTTTTGTTGTGACACCTACATGACCACTTTACAGTGTGGACTGGGTACTTTTTGTTGTGACACCTACATGACCACTTTACAGTGTGGACTGGGTACTTTTTGTCATGACACCTACATGACCACTTTACAGTGTGTACTGAGTACTTTTTGTCATGACACCTACATGACCACTTTACAGTGTGGACTGGGTGTTGTTTGTTGTGACACCTACACAACCACTTTACAGCGTGGACTGGGTGTTGTTTGTTGTGACACCTACATGACCACTTTACAGTGTGGACTGGGTGTTGTTTGTTGTGACACCTACACAACCACTTTACAGTGTGGACTGGGTGTTGTTTGTTGTGACACCTACATGACCACTTTACAGTGTGGACTGGGTACTTTTTGTTGTGACACCTACATGACCACTTTACAGTGTGGACTGGGTACTTTTTGTTGTGACACCTACATGACCACTATACAGTGTGGACTGGGTACTTTTTGTTGTGACACCTACATGACTACTTTACAGTGTGGACTGGGTGCTTTTTGTCATGACACCTACATGACCACTTTACAGTGTGGACTGGGTACTTTTTGTTGTGACACCTACATGACCACTTCACAGTGTGGACTGGGTGCTTTTGTGATAACAATATAACTTTACAGAGTAAGAGTGGTGTGAGCAGAAATGGGAGGGTGGTGTATGGAAGGAGGGGGGTGTAGTGGATTAAGAGGTGTCCCCTGGGTGGATGTGTGAGTCTGCACTATACACACATTCACATACATACATAAACACACACAGATTCGTCATATTTGAACTGTCAAAAATCTTCTCTGACCTTCCATAGCATAGAAGTGCCTCATGTCAGACTTATCTAAACCAACTTCCTGTGGGATGGAGGGAGGGTAGTGGTGATAAGATTAAATGGAACAGTCAAGTACTTTGTTGATATGATCATTGGTTTGTTTACCCCCCCCCCCCTCCGCCTCCACCACCTCTCACATACATATATATATATATACATATATATACACATATACATACTCACACACACACACATAAATATATATATATATATATATATATATATATATATACACACATATACATACACATATATATACTTATACGCATATATACACACATATACATACACATATATATACTTATACGCATATATACACACACATACATACACATATATATACTTATACGCATATATACACATACACACACACACACATATATATACATATATACACATCCCGTATAAGCAAGGCATGCTCAGCTGTCCAGACACTGCCCACAATAGGACAACCCGTCTAACCCATGCTAGCTTGGAAGAATGGACGTAAAACAATGTGATGATGATATTTACACATATATACAATAATATATACTTATATATATACACATAGACATACATACACATATATACATGCATACATACACATCTATACACACATATATATATATACACATATATATACATATATACAAACACATATATACATATATATATAAATAAATTAGACAATTATCAAAATTGTGTTCAAATCATTTAATAGCTGACAATCGTTTCTTCCAAACTCTCGTTTGGAGTCATCAGAGCATTATCAATGTTTGTACATGTAATTAACCTCCTATTCAACTGAACAATCATATAGATACATATATATTGATGTTGTGAGCAACAGTTTCGTATTTACAGGGTGGAATGGATGCGACATATTTTACGAGAATTATACAAAAATTCAAATTCAAATTAAAAGCACAGAGTGGAATACATGCAACAGATAATACAAGAGAATTGTCTAATAATTAAAGAGGCATTGAGAAAGAAAGAGTTCATTAGCAGTACATATGCAGACGTGTGGAGAGTGCACATGCGTTAGTCATATATATGAGAAGGAAATAAACAAAGTTATTAGGCATATATAGATAAATAAATACTGTATTTTAAACAAATGATTTGAACACAACTTTGATAATTGTCTAATTTATTTATTTTCCTGCTCTGTAAAACAACTGATGAGCTATTTCTCTTACTGGTAATAAGGTAGTAATAAATTGCTGACCTTTCCTGTTTATAGTTGTTTATATTATATACATAACTATAAATAGTATTATTATTATTTAAACTTTGCCTTTCATCCTTATGGGGTCGATAAAATAAAGTACCAGTAATGCACTGGGTAATTTGCTGGCCTTGTGCCTAAAAGTAGAAACAATTATTATATATATATACACATATATTTGGCGCTACACAGTAATACAGAAGACCCCCCTTGCCTAAGTACAAAGTGAAACCTACTACAGTCAGTAGGCACCTCTAACAAAAATACACCCCCGTCCCACTACCACCACCCCATCCACACCACCTTCTCTCTGTAAAGTTATGTTGGTACCACAACATCCAGTCCGAAACAAATGAGGTTGTGTAGGTGTCACGACAAAACACACACATCCACGTTGTAATGTGGCCATGTAGGTAACACGGTAAAAACCTCCCAGCCCCACACTGTAAATATGGTTGGTGTTAGGAAGGGCATCCAGCTGTAGAAAACCTGCCAGACAGTCCTATGCGAGCAAGACAACCACTCTTGCCTCAAGTGGGAAAACTCCCGTCTAAACCCATGCAAGCATGGAACATGGACGTTAAACAATGATGATGATGATGATGATTCATATATACACATATACAAACACATATACATATATATGCATAGACACAAGGTCATAAATATTTTGGGTGGTGACTTCATGGGTGAGATAGGGTGGCGTGGTAGTAGTGGAGGTGGAGGGGAAATGTTGGTGTGATGGTGCTGGGGATGATGATGATCATCATCATCATTTTACGTCCGCTTTTTCCTGCTTGCAAAGGAAGGAGGGGTCTTATTCAGCACAGCATATCTCCACTCGTCACGGTCCCTCGTCATCTCCACCGTGAGCTTCAATGATTTGAGGTCTGTTCTCACCACCTCCGCCCATGTTTTTCGTGGTCTACCTCTACCACGTCTTCCTTCAACTGGCAATTCCTGGCACTTCTTCACCCATCGGTCATCCTCCATGCGCATCACATGTCCATACCACCTCAGTCTCCTCCTCCGTACACTACATTCTATCCCTCTCAGACACAGTTTCTCTCTCAACACATTTATGCTGGGTCGTTCACGCACATTTACACTGCACATCCAACGGAGCATGCTTGCTTCATTTCTCTCCAGCCGTCGCATATCCTCTGCAGATGCTGCCCATGTCTCACTACCATGCAGCATCGCGCTCCTCACACAAGCATCATACAACCGGCCTTTCGTACGCAGGGAGAAACCCTTCTTCGTCAACAGAGGAAGCAGCTCCCTAAACTTCTTCCAACCCGTCCTTATTCTAGATACTATGGCCTCGGAACACCCTCCTCCCATGCTAATCTGATCTCCTAGGTACCGGAAGCTATCCACCACTTCTATAGCGCCCTCCTGCATTTGAAGAATGTGTCTATCAATGCGACTTCTACTGTCTAATGATATATATATATATCATCATCATCATCATCATCATTTCATTTTACGTCCGCTTTTCCCTGCTTGCAAGGGTGGGACGGGAATTGATTTTGGCTTGATTCTACAGCTGGATGCCCTTCCTAACACCAACCTCATTTACAGTGAGGGCTGGGTGCTTTTTTGCCGTGGCCCCTCCACGACCACTTTACAGTGGGATGATATGGACCCCAGTCCTATCATCTCATTTCTACAGCTGAGTAAACTGGAGCAATGTGAAATAAAGTGTCTTGCTCAAGGAAACAACACATCACCCGGTCTGAGAATTGAACTCACAACCTTTCGATTGCAAGACCAATGCTCTAACCACTAAGCCATGTGCCTCCATATATATATATATATAAATATCATCCCAAC
>OZ024764.1:305000-312500 GCA_964016885.1 Eledone cirrhosa | reverse complement strand
AGCGACCATAAGTATGTATATATATGTGAAAATGTATATAAATAAGTAAATATATATATATGTTTGATGTGTATAGTTAGATGTAAGTGTATTCATGTATTAAAGTGTTTATATATATATATATATATATACACATAGACTGGAGTATGTATGTATATATGTGTGTGTCTATATGTGTGTATATAAAGATAAGTTGAGTATGAAAATGTATACACATGAACGCGTATGTATGTACATGTATATATGTGTGTATAATGGTTACAGGGTTCTAATTCATATATATATATTTCTGCTTCCTTACAAGTTGAGCTATTAAGTTGTGCGTGTTGGACTGTTATTTCTGTTCAATACGCGCTTACCACGTTTGACTGGCGGAGCACGAGGTGATAAATTCATCTTTCTGTGTGAACGTTGGCAAATAGTGTTTGTGACATTTAATCACAATCTCTCGCTGATGAAGCCCAGGATTATCTGTTACAAACACACTCAGGGCGAAACAGATTAGGGATAATCTGTCCGAGAGATATAATGGTTATTGAGGCGGTTTGTATTATTATGATAATATATTTTTATTTTCATTTTGTCATTCTGTCTGTTTCTTGGTTAAATATTTCAAGCATATGTGGTTTTTCAACCCTTGTAATTTTAGACACACGGTTTACTGTGTTTCTTACTATATATTATATGTGTATATATATATATGTATGCATGTGTATATGTATGTAAGTATGAGCATGTAAGTATGTGTATGTGAGTATATGTATTTTGTAGAGGTGTGCATATATGTTTGTGTGTGAATGCGTGGGCGAAAGGATACGTACACTTGAAAGAAAAATTTAAGTCTGAATGTTAATTAAGTGCAAAACCAAAACCAACCACGCATATTTATACTATCTCTAATCCTTCTATAGATTTAGAAAAATAACCAATAATATATTCTATAAAAATTTCAAAACAACAGATGGGAATCTAATTACTCACTGCCACCAAAAATTCTCACTGCTATCAAAAAACCACTCCCTCAACTATTCTTCTAACAACTTCACCCCTCCCTCCTAATATTCTCTATAAAAACCAAACAGGTCCTCAGTAAAATTATTCCGATGAAATGACAGTTGATAATAACATTGAAATATTGAATGTCTGCATAACTAATACTTTGTAGATAGCAGCTGTTTTCAGGTTATGTAACTGTTATAGAAACACGTGTCAATAAATTCCTTTCAACTAAACTGTATCCATTTAAATCCTTCTATTTTTCTCCGGATTACGTTTGGAACTACAACTGGAATCGTCGAGCAAACTACGTGAGCTGTCCATCTACTGTGTGTAATATTTATATTACAACACTACGGAAAATACTGTATATATATATATATATATATATATATATATATATATAGTTATGTAATAAACAACATAAGATATAATTATTTCATTTACCAAAGGTTTCACGAAGACAGACGAGTTTAGCACATACGTCTGCCTTCAATCACCAGAATGAATTTTATTTAAAATGGAAGTGAGATATGGATTTCAAAACAGAGTCTAGGACAAAATATATATATATATATATATATATATATATATATATATATATATATATATATATATATATATATATATATATATATATATATATATATATATATATATATATATATATATATATATATATGGAGGCACATGGCTTAGTGGTTAGAGCATTGGCCTTGCAATCGAAAGGTTGTGAGTTCAATTCTCAGACCAGGTGATGTGTTGTTTCCTTGAGCAAGACACTTTATTTCACATTGCTCCAGTTTACTCAGCTGTAGAAATGAGATGATAGGAACTGGGGTCCCCATCATTCCACTGCAAAGTGGACGTGGAGGTGCCACGGCAAAAAAGCACCCAGCACTCTCTGTAAATGAGGTTGGTGTTAGGAAGGGCATCCAGCTGTAGAAATAAGCCAGAATCAGTTCCCGTCCCACCCTTGCAAGCAGGGAAAAGCGGACGTAAAATGAAATGATGATGATGATGAATGATGATATATATATATATAGCTAATATGTCATGGACCAATTGTTAGTAACTTTCTGAATGTCTATCTATCTGTAGAATACCATCTGGAACTTCAGCAGAGTTGAAAGACCTTTTACTGAAGTTACTGAAAAGAAGTGCAAAGGACAGGATCAATTTTGGTGAGTTGTCTTACACACGCGCACAAGTGCACACCAGAAGGTGGCTGATGCGGTTCAAATTAAGTTTTCTCTTTATCTCATCTAACTGTGTTTATGTGTGCATTTTTTCTGCTTATACAAGAGTGCTTCAAAAAGTTTGTGGAAAAGTACATAGCTAAAGATCAAATGCAGGGATTCTGACCTCAATGCATCTGTACTTTGTACTAACATGTTGTGAACACGAACCCTTAAATACTAGTTTCTTTTATTAATCTTTTGAAGAAGGGATCTTTGTCAGCTTATATTCAGATGGACTTATATTCAAGTATATACGAGGAGGCCTCAAAAAGTTTGTGGAAAAAGTACACAGCTAAAAATCATATGCAGGGATTCTGACCTCAATGCACCTGTACGTTGTACTAACATGTCATGAACACGAACCCTTAAATACATGTTACAATGCTGCCCCGCCAGTCTGAAGTCAGTACCCACTCCAGCAACATGGCCTCCATCAAAACATCAAATCCATGGTGAAGCTAGGGTGGAAGAACAGCCAAACCATTGACAGTCTGGAGCAAGTTTATGGGGACAATGTCCCATAGTAATCAACAATCTACAAATGGATAAGTCATGGAAGAGATGAGGTTGAAGTTGATCCCCAGTTGAAGATGTAAAAAGCTGCTTTGACATGGTTTAAATCACATGGCCCTCAGTTTTACACAGATGGACTTAAAGGCTGGTATCAACACTTACAGAAGTATATTGACCTAGATGGACCATATGTTGACAAATAAACATCATAACTTAAACCCCCGTTTCTTCTACTCTCCTTTTTCCAAGAACTTTTTGAAGCCCCCCTCTTATATATATAGGAAAAGAGTCAGGACCTCTGAATCGCATTGTATTGCAAAATACACTATATATACATTCATATATATATCGCTATTTCAGAGCACCAATTCTAATTTTCAATTTTTGCTGGACCCGCAACCGCTCTGTATAATCAGTTCCTGATTATTACTGGAATTCTATAAGAATCCAACATTCATAATTTTCAGCAAGCAAAGGGAGTGGTAAGCTCTGAAGAGTTCCAACAGTATGAAACAGAGATCTGTCAGCTTATCTCCCTTGGTTTGCTAAAAAAAGAAGTAAAGTGACATTGTCGCTACTTTAAAACAATAGCGTAAGGTCTTCAAAATGCTTTTAATTAAGCATACAGTGTATTACCAAATACACTATATATACACATTCATATATATATATATATATATATATATATATATGTAGCTACCAAAGTAAATGGTAGTGTCCAATCCGTATGTATATCATTTCTGAAGATGGCATATATAGGTGAAAGTATGTATATCTCCTCTGATAATTTGTAATATATATTACATAGATCTTTAACATGATATATATACCAACACACATATATCCCAGAAACGATCGTAAAATGATGAATTTTTCAATATAAGGAACCTGTTTGTTTTTATTTCATTGTTTTTATATATATATATATATATATATATATATATATATATATGTAGGAGGTGAGTTTTATTGTAGTACAATAAAGCAATGCAGATATCGGATAAGAAGCACTCTACAGTTTGTAGGACTGGAGTATAAATAATATATAAGAACAAAAGATGGTTAAAAGAGTTCCATATATTTTATTATGCGCATTTCAAAAACAAATATCATCATGCAATAATATTTGTGTTTTCATCAGATAAAACAGGAAGACATGATATGAAGGTTAAAAAACACTTGTGGATATGTTGATTTAAAACTGCACTATCCACAAGTGTTTTTTAACCTTCATATCATGTCTTCCTGTTTTATCTGATGAAAACACAAATATTATTGCATGATGATATTTGTTTTTGAAATGCGCATAATAAAATACATGGAACTCTTTTAACCATCTTTTGTTCTTATATATTATATATATATTGTATATTGAATAATATACAGGATGTTTATGAAAAACATTTGAAGGCTCTTTGCTTTGAATTTTAAGGGTGTAATGATTGTGACACTCTTAAAATTCATAGTGAAAGGGCTTCAAATGTTTTTCATAAATAACCCACATATTATTCAAAATACAATGTATACATTTATATTTATATTGCTATTTGGAGCACCAATACAAATATATATATATATATATATATATATATATATACGCCTCCACATACATTTGAGTTATATATATATATATATTTTTTTTTTCACTTTTGCTATATATATATATATATATATAAATGATTATATTTCGTTTCTGTTTAGCAAGATTCTTTATCTGAAAATGTGTGTTGAAACCGATATTGTTATACTTTGGGAGGGTCATGTTGCCAATAAGAAACACATGCACCAGTTGCTTTCACTCCAATTTATTATAAATTTCCGGTTGGTTGGTTGGTTGGTTCCACAACCGTCAAAGTTCTTTCATCGCACATTCTGTGACCTCTTCAGTAACTGGGGATTCTTTTCTGAAGAGGTCACAGAATGTTTGACAATATATGAACAACCGTCCAGTTGTGGAACCAACCAACCAACCGGAAATTTATAAATTTAATTTATAATAAATTGGAGTGAAAGCAACTGGTGCGTGTGTTTCTTATTGGCAACATGACCCTCCCAAAGTATAACAATGTATATATATATATATACACATATATGTTCTCTATAATACCCTCTCTCTCTTTCCCCTTCTATATTCTATATAACTTCTCTCTAAATCTCTTCCTCTCTCTCTCTCCTCCTCTCTCTCTCTCTCTCTCTCTCTCTCTCTCTCTCTCTCTCCTCTCTCTCTCTCTCCTCTCTCCTCTCTCTCCCCCCCCTCTCTCTCTCTATATATATATATACACACCATCTTTGTCTCTCCTTCTCTCACCACCTCTCTCTCTCTCTCTCTCAATCTCCCTCGCACTCTCTCTCTAAATGTCTCTCTCTTTCTCTCTACTTTCAGAGGACTTTTTCTGCCACCCGTTCCTGAAACCCCAGCCCCCTCCACCACCTCTCTCTACCTCCCCCATCGACATGGCTTACGAAGCAGAGCCCGACGCTAGTCCAGAGCCCCCCCACCTACCAGCCCCACCTCCACCACCAATACACCCTACTGTTACCTGTCTATCTTCAGTAAGTAACCTTTTAACTCTTTCATAAACCTAACACCACCACCACTAACACCACCACCACCAAAACCACACCACACCACCACCACCACCACACCACCACCACCACCACCACAAACACCACCACCACCACCACAAACAACACTGCCACCACCACAAACAACACCACCACCAACTCCAAAACCACTACCAACACCACCGCCACCAAAACCAACACCACCACCACCACTAATAACATCACCAACACCATCACAAAAAACCAGCCTTGTTTTTATTAACAAAATCCCCTTTTTCAAAGGGATCGTTTTCTTAACTCTAAAAAAATGTATTGGGCTTTTTGAACCAGTACTGTCAGGAAATCTAGCTGGTTCCACCTTAACCCTTTAGCATTTAAACTGGTTATATCCAGCCAGAATTCTCTCACCTCTTTCTGTTAAAAGCATCCATAACTGGCTGCTGAAGGTATTATTCTCAAAATATATAACATCAAAATCTCATAGATTCAGTATTATGTGAGATAAAGCCTTTACTGTGAAAATACAATAGTATATATAGAGTAATGTAAATGTTATGTGAGATATTATGTGAGGTAAAGCCTTTACTGTGAAAATACAATAGTATATATAGAGTAATGTAAATGTTATGTGAGATATTATGTGAGGTAAAGCCTTTACTGTGAAAATACAATAGTATATATAGAGTAATGTAAATGTTATGTGAGATATTATGTGAGGTAAAGCCTTTACTGTGAAAATACAATAGTATATATAGAGTAATGTAAATGTTATGTGAGATATTATGTGAGGTAAAGCCTTTACTGTGAAAATACAATAGTATATATAGAGTAATGTAAATGTTATGTGAGATATTTTGTGAAGTAAAGCCTTTACTGTGAAAATACAATAGTATATATAGAGTAATGTAAATGTTATGTGAGATATTATGTGAGATAAAGCCTTTACTGTGAAAATACAATAGTATATATAGAGTAATGTAAATGTTATGTGAGATATTATGTGAGATAAAGCCTTTACTGTGAAAATACAATAGTATATATAGAGTAATGTAAATGTTATGTGAGATATTATGTGAGATAAAGCCTTTACTGTGAAAATACAATGGTATATATAGAGTAATGTAAATGTTATGTGAGATATTATGTGAGATAAAGCCTTTACTGTGAAAATACAATAGTATATATAGAGTAATGTAAATGTTATGTGAGATATTATGTGAGGTAAAGCCTTTACCATGAAAATACAATAGTATATATAGAGTAATGTAAATGTTATGCGAGGTAAAGCCTTTACTGTGAAAATACAATAGTATATATAGAGTAATGTAAATGTTATGTGAGGTAAAGACTTTGCTGTGAAAATACAATAGTATATATAGAGTAATGTAAATGTTATGTGAGGTAAAGCCTTTACTGTGAAAATACAATAGTATATATAGAGTAATGTAAATGTTATGTGGGATATTATGTGAGGTAAAGCCTTTACTGTGAAAATACAATAGTATATATAGAGTAATGTAAATGTTATGTGAGGTAAAGACTTTGCTGTGAAAATACAATAGTATATATAGAGTAATGTAAATGTTATGTGAGGTAAAGCCTTTACTGTGAAAATACAATAGTATATATAGAGTAATGTAAATGTTATGTGAGGTAAAGACTTTGCTGTGAAAATACAATAGTATATATAGAGTAATGTAAATGTTATGTGGGATATTATGTGAGGTAAAGCCTTTACTGTGAAAATACAATAGTATATATAGAGTAATGTAAATGTTATGTGAGGTAAAGACTTTGCTGTGAAAATACAATAGTATATATAGAGTAATGTAAATGTTATGTGAGGTAAAGCCTTTACTGTGAAAATACAATAGTATATATAGAGTAATGTAAATGTTATGTGGGATATTATGTGAGGTAAAGCCTTTACTGTGAAAATACAATAGTATATATAGAGTAATGTAAATGTTATGTGAGGTAAAGCCTTTATTGTGAAAATACAATAGTATATATACAGTAATGTAAATGTTATGTGAGGTAAAGCCTTTACTGTGAAAATACAATAGTATATATAGAGTAATGTAAATGTTATGTGGGATATTATGTGAGGTAAAGCCTTTACTGTGAAAATACAATAGTATATATAGAGTAATGTAAATGTTATGTGAGATATTATGTGAGATAA
>OZ024764.1:280000-300000 GCA_964016885.1 Eledone cirrhosa | reverse complement strand
CACATCACCCGGTCTGAGAATTGAACTCACAACCTTTCGATTGCAAGGCCAATGCTCTAACCACTAAGCCATGTGTCTCCATGTGCTTTGTATATAAGAATGTAATGTCCTGAGTTGCTGAGTTGTCTTTAGGGGGATTGCTGGACATATCTTGGCAGGCTGGAAAACTGGCAGCAACTGAACTGTTTATTTTAAATATTCGCGCCCGTCACACATGGGCGGAAGTGACGTCACCGAACCTTTGCGCATGTATTCACTACACCCTGTTTTATAGCAATCCACCTCTTTAACCAGCCCTGGTTCTATGAAACAAAACCTCACATGTTAACCCTTTAGCATTTACATTACTCTATATATACTATTGTATTGTCACAGTAAAGGCTTTACCTCACATAATATCTCACATAACATTTACATTACTCTATATATACTATTGTATTGTCACAGTAAAGGCTTTACCTCACATAATATCTCACATAACATTTACATTACTCTATATATACTATTGTATTGTCACAGTAAAGGCTTTACCTCACATAATATCTCACATAACATTTACATTACTCTATATATACTATTGTATTGTCACAGTAAAGGCTTTACCTCACATAATATCTCACATAACATTTACATTACTCTATATATACTATTGTATTGTCACAGTAAAGGCTTTACCTCACATAATATCTCACATAACATTTACATTACTCTATATATACTATTGTATTTTCACAGTAAAGGCTTTACCTCACATAATATCTCACATAACATTTACATTACTCTATATATACTATTGTATTTTCACACTAAAGACTTTACCTCACATAATATCTCACATATCATTTACATTACTCTATATATACTATTGTATTTTCACAGTAAAGGCTTTACCTCACATATCTCACATAACATTTACATTACTCTATATATACTATTGTATTGTCACAGTAAAGGCTTTACCTCACATAATACCTCACATAACATATACATTACTCTATATATACTATTGTATTGTCACAGTAAAGGCTTTACCTCACATAATATCTCACATAACATTTACATTACTCTATATATACTATTGTATTTTCACAGTAAAGGCTTTACCTCACATAATATCTCAAACATTTACATTACTCTATATTTACTATTATATTTTCACAGTAAAGGCTTTCCTAGCTAATTTTACATAACATTCACATTACTCTATATTTACTATTATATTTTCATGGTAAAGGCTTTACCTCACATAATATATCACATAACATTTACATTACTCTATATATACTATTGTATTGTCACAGTAAAGGCTTTACCTCACATAATATCTCACATAACATTTACATTACTCTATATATACTATTGTATTTTCACAGTAGAGTCTTTACCTCACATAATATCTCACATAACATTTACATTACTCTATATATACTATTGTATTTTCACAGTAAAGGCTTTACCTCACATAATATCTCACATAACATTTACATTACTCTATATATACTATTATATTTTCATGGTAAAGGCTTTACCTCACATAATATCTCGCATAACATTTACATTACTCTATATATACTATTGTATTTTCACAGTAAAGGCTTTACCTCACATAATATCTCACATGATATCGAACCTGTGAGATTTTGAAAGAATTTATTTTGAGAACTATACCTTAACATCAGTTTGAGTGACCAGTTACAGCCAGTTTCAACTGAAAGAGGTAGAGAATTCTGGCTGGTTTTTGCCGGTTTGAATGTTAAAGGGTTTCTATTTAAACCTTTCGAGAGCAATCCACCTCTTTAACCAGCTCAGGTTCTATGACACAAAACCCCACATTTTAAAGGGTTCCTAGCTAATTTTAAATCTTCCAATATAGTTCTATATAAGTACCTTAGTTAATATCTTTGTAATGAAATAATAATTTTAGTAAATCCCTCAAAATTCTTCATTAATTCAATTTTATTGTTGTAGTTACCGTTGTTGTTGTTGTTATCCAGGGTGGGAGGGTGGTGGATTGGCAGTATCGGTAGAGCGTTGGACGCCATGCTTTGACGCATAGAGTTACGGTCCTTTATGATCTGAGTTCAAATCCCACCAAGGTTAACTTTGCCTTTCATCCTTACAGGGTCGATAAAATAAGGTACCAGTCATACACTGGGGTTGATTTAATCAATTTTCCCCTCCACCCTAAATTGCTGGCCTTGTGCCTATATAAGAAACCATTATTATCTCCCTCTTTCTGTCAAACACACTCTCTCTCTCTCTCTCTCTTTCTAAATAAATGTTCCCTTTCTCTATCTATGTACATATCTCTTGCTTGGAGCTTGCCCTCTCTCTCTGGATGAGGGCAACGTCATAACTTTCTATCTATCTACCTCTGTCACCTCTAAAACACACACTGTTGCCTTCTCTCTCTCTCTCTCTCTCCCTCTCTCTCTCTCTCTATACATATCTCTCACTTGGCACTCACTCTCTCTATATAAAGCGAACGTGATGGAGGGATGGACAACTCTGTTTTAATAAAAACTTCAACAGAGACAACCTAGACAAATTACACATTTCCTACCACCACCACCACTATTATTAGGGACCTGATAGTATGCCACTATTATTAGGGACCTGATAGTATGCCCCGTTTTTAAGACTATATTATTTAATCAAATGTTATGTTGAATCTTTCTTTTATAAATTTCAGATAAAAAAGAAATTGGTGACAATGGATCTGACAGGTTGGTGGTGATTTTTATATAATTATGGTGTGGTGTGGTGCGGCGCGGCGTATATATTATAATGGTGTGAGTGTTGTGGTGGGGTGAACTTCTGCTGGACTACAAAATGGCTCAAATTGGTTGTCTTTATCACCCCTGCTGGCCAAATTTCCTCCCATGTGGCACGGGCTCCACCAAATTGTGTTGAGTGCCAGAGCATCAGCTTGGCACTGTAACCATTACAAAGCTTAGATTGTTCATATAATAAATATTTGCTCTACCGGTTTATATATAATTGAGTCCTCTTTGGATTTTAGTATTTGTATTTACTCTGAAAAAAATCCTGCGGCTTCGGAAACATCCGATGATGTTGACCTGTTCTCCTTTTAGGGTAGTGTTTCCAATGCTCAGAGAGGGATTGGTCGAGTGCAAGGCCTTTCCTGCTAAAAAAACCTTCAAAGCACAGGCATTGCTTGTTCAGGATCTGTCACAGGTTTGTGCGGCTGGCCATAGCCTAAAAGTGCACTATTTTCTGTAATCTGACCAGGGATTGCAATACTCTTAGCAGAGTTTACAGGCATCATGTATGTCTCAGGGTGGGTAAAATTCCCGAGATCCATGGACGAGTTCTCTCCAGCGGTCTCTGTCCCTCATTATCGCTGCCATGTCCTGCGTCTCCAACAGACCAGTGTCTGTCCTTAGGGCAACAACATACGTTAACCTCGGTCTCCCTCTTCCAGTGTGTCCATGCAGGGTCTCCCCCATGTATAAGTATGTATGTATGTATGTCCGTAGGGAGGTAGTGAGTCACACCTATACACATATAAGTATTATATTGTTCTCTATAATTGTTTCTACTTTTGGCACAAGGCCAGCAATAACCCAGTACATTACTGGTACTTTATTTTATCGACCCCTTAAGGATGAAAGGCAAAGTTAACCTCGGCGGGATTTGAACTCAGTATGGCAAGGGCCGTAACTCTATGCGTCAAAGCATGGCGTCCGACCCTCTACCGATACTGCCAATCCACCGCCATTATATTGTTCTCTATAATGGCGGTGGATTGGCAGTATCGGTAGAGATTCGGGCGCCATGCTTTGAAGCATAGAGTTACGTCCCTTTATAGTCTGAGTTCAAATCCCGCCGAGGTTAACTTTGCCTTTCATCCTTACAGGGTCAATAAAATAAAGTACCAGTAATACACTGGGGTAATTGCTGGCCTTGTGCCTAAAGTAGAAACAATTATTTATTCAAAGTAATCCAACTTATTTTACAAACGGGATAAAACAATATATTCTGGACGCAGTCCCGCACTCCTTACTTTATTATATTATGATAGTGCGGTGGGTTGGCAGTATCGGTAGAGGGTCGGACGCCATGCTTTGCAGCATAGAGTTACGGCCCTTTATGGTCTGAGTTTAAATCCCGCCGAGGTTAACTTTGCCTTTCATCCTTACGGGGTCAATAAAATAAAGTACCAGTAATACACTGGGTATTTGCTGGCCTTGTGCCAAAAGTAGAACAATTAATACGGGGTCGATAAAATAAAGTACCAGTAATACACTGGGTAATTGCTGGCCTTGTGCCAAAAGTAGAAACAATTAATACGGGGTTGATAAAATAAAGTACCAGTAATACACTGGGGTAATTGCTGGCCTTGTGCCAAAAATAGAAACAATTATTTATTCAAAGTAATCCAACTTATTTTACAAACGGGATAAAACAATATATTCTGTGCGCAGTGCCGCACTCCTTACTTTATTATAGTTTAGATTTGTAAAGTAACTTTGTCTCTCATGTTGTTCTTTCTTCTCTGCAGTGATGGTGAGGTTTGTGTGAGGAACGTGAATATCAGTCCCTCATCCGGCACGGTAGCGTTTAAGAAGGACTGTCAAACCAGTCCCACCCGACCAACATCATTACAAGTGCAATCACCCAACATCACCCCACCATCTCAACCAATCCCGGTTCCAACACAAACCGAAGCCTACCAAATCATGTCAAACTCACCCTCCACGCCCTCACTCTGCCATAGTAAAGAATCTGCCTCGGTAAGAAATGTTGTTGTTGTTGTTGTTGTTGTTCTTGTTGTTACTAGCTGGATCCATGAAAAAATTCACGGATAGTCCCCTCCATATATTATAACCCCCTCTCTCTAAATATATTAAAAACCCTCTCTTTCTATATATAAACCCATCCCTTTATATATAACCCGCCTCTCTCTATATTATAACCCCCTCTCTCTAAATATATTAAAACCCCTCTCTCTCTATATATAAACCCATCCCTCTCTCTATATTATAACCCCTTCCCTCTAAATATATTAAAACCCCTCTCTCTCTATATATATAAACCCATCCCTTTATATATAATCCCCCTCTCTCTAAATATATTAAAACCCCTCTCTCTCTATATATAAACCCATCTCTTTATATATAACCCCCCTCTCTCTAAATATATTAAAACCCCTCTCTCTATATATAAACCCATCCCTTTATATATAACCCCCCTCTCTCTAAATATATTAAAACCCCTCTCTCTCTATATATAAACCCATCCCTTTATATATAACCCCCCTCTCTCTAAATATATTAAAACCCCTCTCTCTCTATATATATAAACCCATCCCTTTATATATAACCCCCCTCTCTCTAAATATATTAAAACCCCTCTCTCTCTATATATAAACCCATCCCTTTATATATAACCCCCTATCTCTAAATATATTAAAACCCCTCTCTCTATATATATAAACCCATCCCTTTATATATAACCCCCTCTCTCTAAATATATTAAAACCCCTCTCTCTCTAAATATATTAAAACCCCTCTCTCTCTATATATAAACCCATCTCTTTATATATAACCCCTCTCTCTCTAAATATATTAAAACCCCTCTCTCTCTATATATAAACCCATCCCTTTATATATAACCCCCCCTCTCTATATTATAACCCCTTCTCTCTAAATATATTAAAACCCCTCTCTCTCTATATATAAACCCATCCCTTTATATATAACCCCCCTCTCTCTATATTAAAACCCCTCTCTCTCTATATAAACCCATCCCTTTATATATAACATCCCTCTCTCTAAATATATTAAAACCCCTCTCTCTCTATATATTATAACATATAATTATGTGGTGTTTATGGTGTTTGTGCAGTGTTAATGTGGTGTTAATATGTTAATGTGGTGTTTGTGTAGTGTTAATATGGTGTTAATATGTTAATGTGGTGTTTGTGTAGTGTTAATATGGTGTTAATTGTTGTGTTAATGTTATGTTAATGGTTGTGTTAATGGTGGTGTTAATGTGGTGTTAATTGTTGTTAATGTTGTGTTAATAGTTGTGTTAATGTGGTGTTAATAGTGGTGTTAATGTGGTGTTAATATGGTGTTAATGGTTGTGTTAATATGGTGTTAATATAATGTTTATACAGTGTTTATATGATATATGATATTTATATGATATATGGATATATGATATTTATGATATATGATATATATTTCTATGATATGATATTTCTATGATATATGATATTTCTATGATATATGATAGTTCTATGATATATGATATTTCTATGATATATGATATTTCTATGATATATGATATTTCTATGATATATGATATTTCTATGATATATGATATTTCTATGATATATGATATATATGATATTTCTATGGTGTTACAGGAAAAAGAGGAGGGGAACAGTCATATGTTGAAACGCAACAGTTCAGAATCTCGTCTCAGTAGTGGACCTGATATAGGTTCATTATCTCCACCTAAAGGTAGGTCTCTCTCTCTCTCTCTCTCTCTCCCCCCCTCTCTCTCTCTATGTCTCTCTCTGTCTGTTTCTATACATATGTAAACCACCGTTCAATATGCACACTACACCTTCGGATGGTCTTCTGCCAGCATGTGTAGTGTGTATATTGATATTATACACAAGTATATATACATGTAGATATGTTACATGTGTAGTGTGTATATTGATATTATACACAGGTATATATACATGTAGATATGTTACATGTGTAGTGTGTATATTGATATTATACACAAGTATATATACATGTAGATATGATACATGTGTAGTGTGTATATTGATATTATACACAAGTATATATACATGTAGATATGTTACATGTGTAGTGTGTATATTGATATTATACACAGGTATATATACATGTAGATATGTTACATGTGTAGTGTGTATATTGCTATTATACACAAGTATATATACATGTAGATATGTTACATGTGTAGTGTGTATATTGATATTATACACAAGTATATATACATGTAGATATGTTACATGTGTAGTGTGTATATTGATATTATACACAAGTATATATACATGTAGATATGATACATGTGTAGTGTGTATATTGATATTATACACAGGTATATATACATGTAGATATGTTACATGTGTAGTGTGTATATTGATATTATACACAGGTATATATACATGTAGATATGTTACATATGTAGTGTGTATATTGATATTATACACAGGTATATATACATGTAGATATGTTACATGTGTAGTGTGTATATTGATATTATACACAGGTATATATACATGTAGATATGTTACATGTGTAGTGTGTATATTGATATTATACACAAGTATATATACATGTAGATATGTTACATGTGTAGTGTGTATATTGCTATTATACACAAGTATATATACATGTAGATATGTTACATGTGTAGTGTGTATATTGATATTATACACAAGTATATATACATGTAGATATGTTACATGTGTAGTGTGTATATTGATATTATACACAAGTATATATACATGTAGATATGTTACATATGTAGTGTGTATATTGATATTATACACAAGTATATATACATGTAGATATGTTACATGTGTAGTGTGTATATTGATATTATACACAAGTATATATACATGTAGATATGTTACATATGTAGTGTGTATATTGATATTATACACAAGTATATATACATGTAGATATGTTACATATGTAGTGTGTATATTGCTATTATACACAAGTATATATACATGTAGATATGTTACATGTTACATGTGTATATTGGTATTATACACAAGTATATATACATGTAGATATGTTACATGTGTAGTGTGTATATTTATATTATACACAAGTATATATACATGTAGATATGTTACATGTGTAGTGTGTATATTGCTATTATACACAAGTATATATACATGTAGATATGTTACATGTGTAGTGTGTATATTGATATTATACACAAGTATATATACATGTAGATATGTTACATATGTAGTGTGTATATTGATATTATACACAAGTATATATACATGTAGATATGTTACATATGTAGTGTGTATATTGATATTATACACAAGTATATATACATGTAGATATGTTACATATGTAGTGTGTATATTGATATTATACACAAGTATATATACATGTAGATATGTTACATATGTAGTGTGTATATTGATATTATACACAAATATATATACATGTAGATATGTTACATATGTAGTGTGTATATTGATATTATACGCAGGTATATATACATGTAGATATGTTACATGTGTAGTGTGTATATTTATATTATACACAAGTATATATACATGTAGATATGTTACATGTGTAGTGTGTATATTGATATTATACACAAGTATATAAACATGTAGATATGATACATGTGTAGTGTGTATATTGATATTATACACAAGTATATATACATGTAGATATGTTACATGTGTAGTGTGTATATTTATATTATACACAGGTATATATACATGTAGATATGTTACATGTGTAGTGTGTATATTGATATTATACGCAGGTATATATACATGTAGATATGTTACATGTGTAGTGTGTATATTGATATTATACGCAGGTATATATACATGTACATATGATACATCAAATAAAATTGTAATTGACAATATACACAGAAATTGAAGAGAGACTGTGTTACACTGTCTTATGTAATCAGTAAAGTAATCCATGATACATTTAAAAAGACGATATTATATATAAACTGCATTAGGAGAAAATTAGTGAGGGAAATATCTATCTATATTTATCTAGGGCAGGTAAAATTCCCCGAGATCCATGGACGAGTTCTCTCCAGGAATCTCTGTCCCTCATTATCGCTGCCATGTCCTGCGTCTCCAACAGACCAGTGTCTGTCCTTAGGGCATCAACATATGTCAACCTCGGTCTTCCTCTTCCAGTGTGTCCATGTTAGGGGCTCCCACAGGAGCACCGAGTGCAGTGTCAACTCTGGATGTCAGTGAGCATGTCCAGCTAACCTCTGTCTCCCTCTTCCAGTGTGTCCATGTAGGGGCTCCCACAGGACCACTGAGTGCAGTGTCAACTCTGGATGTCAGTGAGCATGCCCAGCTAACCTCTGTCTCCCTCTTCCAGTGTGTCCATGTAGGGGCTCCCACAGGAGCACTGAGTGCAGTGTCAACTCTGGATGTCAGTGAGCATGTCCAGCTAACCTCTGTCTCCCTCTTCCGCTGTGTCCATGTAGGGGCTCCCACAGGAGCACTGAGTGCAGTGTCAACTCTGGATGTCGGTGAGCATGTCCAGCTAACCTCTGTCTCCCTCTTCTAGTGTGTCAATGCAGGGGCTCCCACAGGAACACTGAGTACAGTGTCAACTCTGGATGTCGGTGAGCATGTCCAGCTAACCTCTGTCTCCCTCTTCCAGTGTGTCCATGTAGGGGCTCCCACAGGAGCACTGAGTGCAGTGTCAACTCTGGATGTCGGTGAGCATGTCCAGCTAACCTCTGTCTCCCTCTTCCGCTGTGTCCATGTAGGGGCTCCCACAGGAACACTGAGTGCAGTGTCAACTCTGGATGTCGGTGAGCATGTCCAGTTAACCTCTGTCTCCCTCTTCCAGTGTGTCCATGTAGGGGCTCCCACAGGAGCACTGAGTGCAGTGTCAACTCTGGATGTCGGTGAGCATGTCCAGCTAACCTCTGTCTCCCTCTTCCAGTGTGTCCATGTAGGGGCTCCCACAGGAGCACTGAGTGCAGTGTCAACTCTGGATGTCGGTGAGCATGTCCAGCTAACCTCTGTCTCCCTCTTCCGCTGTGTCCATGTAGGGGCTCCCACAGGAACACTGAGTGCAGTGTCAACTCTGGATGTCGGTGAGCATGTCCAGTTAACCTCTGTCTCCCTCTTCCAGTGTGTCCATGTAGGGGCTCCCACAGGAGCACTGAGTGCAGTGTCAACTCTGGATGTCGGTGAGCATGTCCAGCTAACCTCTGTCTCCCTCTTCCAGTGTGTCCATGTAGGGGCTCCCACAGGACCACTGAGTGCAGTGTCAACTCTGGATGTCGGTGAGCATGTCCAGTTAACCTCTGTCTCCCTCTTCCAGTGTGTCCAGGCAGGGGCTCCCACAGGAGCACTGAGTGCAGTGTCAACTCTGGATGTCGGTGAGCATGTCCAGCTAACCTCAGTCTCCTCTGTGTCACTTTTGAGCTGACTTTTGGGATGCTCCCATACAGCTCTGAGTTCTTCATCCTCAGTGTATACTGATTAATGTTCAGAGCCATCTTCGGAAATATAAACATGATATAACGATGCAAATATATGAAAGCGATGTAATAAGTGTTATGGGCGCTAACCGGAAGGGTTTACATTTGTAAATTTTAAAAGAAGTGAATCTTCAAATAAGCAATCATTATATATAAGAATCATCATCATCGTTTAATGTCTATCTCCCACGCTAGCATGGGTTTAGATGGGAATTGTCCCACTTGAGGCAAGATTGGTCGTCTCGCTCATATAGGACTATCTGGCAGGTTTTCTACCGCTGGATGCCCTTCCTAACACCAACCACATTTACAGTGTGGACTGGGAGGTTTTTACCGTGTTATATAAGAATATTTATATTTAATCAACAGCCACGAAATTTAGTAGATAAATTATGTAATATTCATTCATTATTTGTTCAATGGCAGTATCGGTAGAGGGTCGAGCGCCATGCTTTGAAGCATGGAGTTACCTCCCTTTATGATCTGAGTTCAAATCCTGCCGAGGTTAACTTTGCCTTTCATCCTTACGGGGTCGATAAAATAAAGTACCAGTAATACACTGGGGTAATTGCTGGCCTTGTGCCAAAAGTAGAAACAATTATTACGGGGTCGATAAAATAAAGTACCAGTAATACACTGGGGTAATTGCTAGCCTTGTGCCTAAAGTAGAAACAATTAATATGGGGGTCGATAAAATAAAGTACCAGTAATACACTGGGGTAATTGCTGGCCTTGTGCCCCCAAAAGTATAAACAATTCTAATATTATAGTGTGTTTCATTAGAAATATTTTAACGAGTGGTTTAATTGTGTGTTTTGTTGTTTGCAGTCAACTTCACGATCGGAAGTCCACACAGCTCTCCGTGGAGGAGGGGCAGTTCCAGCAACACCCCACCACCGACACACCGCACCCACTCCGGCACCCCTCCCAACATGGTGGCATCACCACTCCGAAGATCTGGTCAGTTGTTTGCTGCTAAGCACAGCTTTTATAGCCTTGGTCCCTCTGATTGCTAGATATCACAGCCACATCTCTCTATCTCTTTCCCACTCACATATCCTCCCCCTCCCCCCTCTATCTCTCCTTTCTCTGTCTCTCCCCCCTCTAACTCTTCCCGTCTATCTCTCCCCCTCTGTCTCTCAACCTTCTATCTCTCCCCCTCTATCTCTCCCCCTCTATCTCTCCCCCTCTATCTCTCCCCCTCTAACTCTGCCCCTTCTATCTCTCCCCTCCCCTCTGTCTCACCCCTCTCTATATCTCTCTCCTTCCATCTTTCTCCCCCCCCCTATTTCCGCCTCTCTCCTCTTACCACAGCTCTCACCCCCCCCCCCCCCCCACACTCCTATCTCTATTTTATGTAAGAACCTTTGGTTCCAAACACCAACAGTGTCTTTCATTAGAAATATGGTAATGAAAGGGTTAAAGTGTTTATATTTATCTAAAAACCTTCCATCATAGTTTTATCTAAGAACCTTTGTTAAGTTATGTTCCAAACACCAACAGTGTCTTTCATTAGAAATATGGTAATGAAAGGGTTAAAGTGTTTATATTTATCTAAAACCTTCCATCATACTTTTATCTAAGAACCTTTGTTAAGTTATGTTCCAAACACCAACAGTGTCTTTCATTAGAAATATGGAAATGAAAGGGTTAAAGTGTTTATATTTATCTAAAAACCTTCCATCATAGTTTTATCTAAGAACCTTTGTTAAGTTAGGTTCCAAACATCAACAGTGTCTTTCATTAGAAATATGGTAATGAAAGGGTTAAAGTGTTTATATTTATCTAAAAACCTTCCATCATAGTTTTATCTAAGAACCTTTGTTAAGTTAGGTTCCAAACATCAACAGTGTCTTTCATTAGAAATATGGTAATGAAAGGGTTAAAGTGTTTATATTTATCTAAAAACCTTCCATCATAGTTTTATCTAAGAACCTTTGTTAAGTTATGTTCCAAACACCAACAGTGTCTTTCATTAGAAATATGGTAATGAAAGGGTTAAAGTGTTTATATTTATCTAAAAACCTTCTATCATAGTTTTATGTAAGAACCTTTGTTAAGTTATGTTCCAAACACCAACAGTGTCTTTCATTAGAAATATGGTAATGAAAGGGTTAAAGTGTTTATATTTATCTAAAAACCTTCCATCATAGTTTTATGTAAGAACCTTTGTTAAGTTATGTTCCAAACACCAACAGTGTCTTTCATTAGAAATATGGAAATGAAAGGGTTAACCTTCCAAGCAGTCTTGATAAAGTATTTTGTATTATTATATTGTTGTCTGGTTGTGTTTCAGGCCACAGCCCAGCGTCGGTGTCACCCCAGCAGGCCCTCACGGCGCCATCATCCATGCCTATATTCTATGGGTCACACGACCGCCGAGAAGGTCTCCATCATGTTGCAAGCCTCCCTTACAATCTGTATCGACCCAGGACAGTGCCAGATAACATGACGGCCTTCACCTATAATGGTATCTATATCTCTCTACCTATATATCAGCCTATATATCTATCTATCTTAATACTCATTTATCTACCTATATATATATATGTCTTTGCATCTATCCACCTATGTATATATCTATCTATCTATCTATCTAACCGGTGTGGGAACCGTTTGTGAGACAGGCTTTCCTGCAGCTCGTCTCGCTGAAGGAGCTGCAGTCCTGGGTCAAGAAAAGACCGAAAACGATGGGCACCTGGCACATAGAATGCGCTCAGGCGCTCACAGTCCTCTGTCAAGCGGGCACAGCAATCAGTGGAGTCTCCACTTCGACATTCTATAAAGGGATTGTACGTTACAAGGGCGACGACGTGCTCGGAGAGACTCTGGCGTCGAAGACGATGAGCTTACCAGTCTGTTTGGTAGGACTTTCCGCCCGCGACCTATGGACAACTTCCAGAGGTCCCTAGCCTGGCAGTGCTAACGAGGAGCTCTACCGGTTCATGACAAAATCTAAGGCACGGACGCCCCGGCAGGGATCCTTCCAAGAGGACGTGTCCAAGATGCGCGCAGGACATTGAAACAGTCCTGCATGCAATTGTACACTGCTCGGGCGTAACCGACCTGTGGAACTATGCAGAACAACTGCTGTCGCGTGTGGGACAAATCCAGTTGACTGCTGAGTCCATAGTAAGGATCAAACCAACAGCCTCTTTCAAAAATGAAAGAGAGGTGGTTTTCCTCTGTACGGTGGCTATGGTGAAAGAAGTTATACGGTGGACGAGGTTGAGAGGACTGAGGACAGATGCCTTTCTCTCCGGACAACAATTGATTCCCTTCTTTAAGTATCACTTTAGAAGGAGAATCAGGGTGGAGAGAGAGGTGCTACACCCCAGTAAATTTACTGGAAGGTGGGTAAATGTGGCTAAAATAGCCCGATTGAATGGGCCTTCTGTGTATATAAACCTGTAGGTTGAGGAAGATAAACAAAGGGAAGACAGGAACACCTACAAAACGTGTTCCTGGTGTTGAGGGTTGTTCTATCCACGGGGTGTAAAACAACCCTGCAGTAAAGATCCCCCCTATTGGGGATTTCAATTGTTATTTTATTATATATAGTTTATTGTTATTTATTAATGTTAAAGTTCTATGATGTTTATGTAAAACCCTGCCGTCACGTCTTGTCATGTCCCACTTTTGTACGCCCCTGTGGCAGATAAAGAAAGATATCTAACTATATATCTACCTTTCATGTGTTTATATCCATCTATATATCTATCTGCCAGCCTATCTGTGTATCTATCTATCTACCTACCTATATATCTATCTATGTATATATCTATCTATCTATCTATCAATGTATCATTGGTGTGTTTATATCCATCTATATCCATCTACTAGCCTATCTGTCTATCTACCTACCTATCTATATTTATCTGTCAGTCAATCTATATACATATATATATATATATATCAATCTGTATATCATCATCATCATCATTTTACGTCTGCTTTTCCCTGCAAGGGTGGGACGGGTCTTATTCAGCACAGCATCTCTCCACTTGTCATGGTCCTTCGTCATCACCGTGAGCTTCAGCAATCTGAGGTCTGCTCTCACCACCTCCGCCCATGTTTTACGTGGTCTTCCTCTACCACGTCTTCCTTCTGTTGGGATTTCCTGGCACTTCTTTACCCAGCGGTCGTCCTCCATGTACATCACATGTCCATACCACCTCAGTCTCCTCTCCCACACACTACAACTTATCCCTCTTATACACAGTTTCTCTCTCAACACATCACATGTCCATACCACCTCAGTCTCCTCTCCCACACACTACAACTTATCCCTCTTATACACAGTTTCTCTCTCTCAACACATCACATGTCCATACCACCGCAGTCTCCTCTCTCGCACACTACATTCTATCCCTCTCAGACACAGTTTCTCTCTCAACACATCACATGTCCATACCACCTCAGTCTCCTCTCCCGTACACTACATTCTATCCCTCTCAGACACAGTTTCTCTCTCAACACATTCATGCTGGGTCGTTCATGCACATTGAAATTGCACATCCAACGGAGCATGCTTGCTTCATTTCTCTCCAGCCGTCACATATCCTCTGCAGTTGCTGCCCATGTCTCACTACCATGCAGCATCGCGCTCCTCACACAGGCATCATACAACCGGCCTTTCGTACGCAGGGAGAAACCCTTCTTTGTCAACAGAGGAAGTAGCTCCCTAAACTTCTTCCAACCTGTCCTTATTCTAGTTACTATGGCCTCTGAGCACTCCATCCCATGCTAATCTGATTACCTAGGTACTGGAAGCTATCAATTTCTTCTATAGAACCTACCTGCATTTGAAAAATGTGTCTATCAGTGCGACTTCTGTCGTATACGTATTTCTCTGCATACGTATTTCTCCCTACCTGTTAGTTTGCCTGCTATCCCGCTACATCTCTTGTGTACCCAGGATCTGCATTGTGTACATTTTATAGAGTTTATGCCAGTTCCTTTTCTACATATTGAACATGGCCATTTCCCTGATGGAATCAGTCTTATCTTCTTTCCTACTTATCAACCCTTTAATCTTTGCTAGGCTCACTACATATACATATATATATATGTATATATATATATATATATATATATATATATATAAAAGGTAAACAGAAACAACAACACAATAGGCACAATAGGGATATATTAGTTTAACGCTTGATATAGCAGGAAGAGGGTCTTGACGTTTCGGACGCTAGTCCTTCATCAGAAGAAAGAATGAGAAATAAAATAGATTGAAGGGACGGGTGGGATGGAATTGGAAAACATGTCTTGAGATAAAAATAACAGGTCCATTCATGTTGACACATCTCTTCAGTGTACCCTCAACATTCTCAGCCCCAGTTAATTACTAAATCTTCCTAAGAACCTAACTAATAATTTGGAAACCACCAAATATTCACGGAATTGTAAATATCTTCCGTGACGTTTTTTAATGGCTTTTATCGTGGCAATATATATTTTTAACACTAAATTATCAACAACAATATACCGTATTTGCTGGCCTATTGGACGCCCCTTCGTATAAGACTCTCCCTCTTTTTTTATTATATTTTACGTCATGTTTTGACGTTTATAAGCATTTTTATAGACCACGTCCAATAATAGTGGTTTTTCACTCTTCGCGGGTGTTCTAGGAACATAACCCCTGTGAATATGGGGGACAACTGTATATATATACAGGTCGTGTAGGTGTCACGACAAAAAAACACAGAGTCCACGCTGTAATGTAGCCGTGTAGGTAACACGGTAAAAACCTCCCAGTTCCACACTGTAAATGTGGTTGGTGTTAGGAAGGGCATCCAGCCGTAGAAAACCCGCCAGACAGTCCACGCTGTAATGTGGCCGTGTAGGCAACACGGTAAAAACCTCCCAGTTCCACACTGTAAATGTGGTTGGTGTTAGGAAGGGCATCCAGCCGTAGAAAACCGGCCAGACAGTCCTATACGAGCAAGACAACCAATCTTGCCTCAAGTGGGAAAACTCCCGTCCAAACCCATGCAAGCGTGGAAGATGGACGTTAAACGATGATGATGATGATATAGATATATTAGGATTGGTGTTCTGCAATAGCGATGTATACATGAATGTATGTATAGTATATTTGGTAATATACCGTATGTTTAATTAAAAACATTTTGAAGACCTTGTGCTATTATTTTAAAGTAGTGACTAAGTCACTTCTTTTTTCAGCAAAGGAAGGGAGATAAGCTGACAGATCTGTTTCCCACTGTTGGTGTTCATCAGAGCCTAGCACTTGCCGACCTTTGTCAAAAATTATAGAGGCTGGATTCTTCTATACATGTATACATCGCTATTTCAGAGCACCAATCCTAATTTTCAATTTTTGCTGGACAGGCAATCGCTCTGTATAATCAGTTCCTGATTATTACTGGAATTCTATAAGAATCCAGCCTCTATAATTTTCGGCAGAGGTCAGGGAGTACGTTGCTCTGAGGAACACCGTGTGAAACAGAATCTGTCAGCTTATCTCCCTTCCTTTGCTGAAAAAAGAAGTAAGTGACATAGTCACTACTTTAAAATAATAGTGAATGGTCTTCTAAATGTTGTTAATTAAACATACGGTATATTTCCAAATACACTATACATACATTCATATATATCATCATCATCATTTCATTTCACGTCCGCTTTTCCCTGCTTGCAAGGGTGGGACGGGAACTGATTCTGGCTTGATTTCTACAGCTGGATGCTCTTCCTAACACCAACCTCATTTACAGTGAGTGCTGGGTGCTTTTAGGCCGTGGCACCTCCACGTCCACTTTACAGTGTGGGCTGGGTGCTTTTTTGCCATGGCACCTCCATGACCACTTTGCAGTGTGGGCTGGGTGCTTTTTAGCCGTGGCACCTCCACGACCACTTTACAGTGTGGGGTGGGTGCTTTTTAGCCGTGGCACCTCTGCGTCCACTTTACAGTGTGGGATGGGTGCTTTCTTGCCGTGGCACCTCCTCGACCACTTTACAGTGAGTGCTGGGTGCTTTTTTTGCCGTGGCACCTCTACGACCACTTTGCAGTGGAATGATAGGGACCCCAGTCCCTATCATCTCATTTCTACAGCTGAGTAAACTGGAGCAATGTGAAATAAAGTGTCTTGCTCAAGGAAACAACACATCACCCGGTCTGAGAATTGAACTCACAACCTTTCAATTGCAAGGCCAATGCTCTAACCACTAACCCATGCGTGTGTATGTATATATATCTATATTGTGTCTGTGTGTCTATGTATGTCTACACTGGTGTTGTGTGTGTATGTATGTGTCACTCTCTAACTAACATTTTTCCTTTCTTCTCTTTCTCTCCCCCCCCCCCTTCTCTCTCTCTCTCTCTCTGTCCAGCATCTCCCCCTAACAACAGCTGTCCAGAGTGTGGCCATGGGGGCACTGACCTCCCCCAGCGCCATGGCAACCAGCCCACAGCCAGGGACAGTCTGATGAACACCCAGTTGAGGAGTCCCTATGGATCACCCAGACAATATTACGGTACCTACCTTTCTCTCTCTACCTATATACCTCTCTTGATATATATATGTATATATATGTATATATACATATATATATGTATGTATATGTATACATTAACTAAGAACATAGATTTTACATGTGGCCGGTGCTCTGGTGCAATAAGTAGCAGCAAGTGCCCACAAAATACTAGCTCTTTCAACTGCGCAGAGGGTTCTATAGAAATAGTGGACAGCTTCCGTTACCTGGGTGACAAAATCAGCAGTGGGGGCGGGTGCTCTGAAAGTACTGTAGCTAGAGTCAGAACTGGATGGAAAAAGTTCAGAGAGCTTATACCACTATTAGCCGCTAAAGGGTTCTCCCTAAAAATGAAAGGCAGGCTGTATGATGCCTGCATACGAACAGCAATGTTGCATGGCAGTGAGACCTGGGCATTGTGTGCAGAGGATATATACAGACTGGAGAGGAACGAAGCTTACATGCTCCGCTGGATGTGTAATAGTAACATACGTGAACGGCAAAGCATAAGCGAACTAAGGAAAAAATTAGAAATAAGAGGGATCAGATGTTGTTTACTCGAGAGAAGGCTACGTTGTTATGGTCACGTGATGCGCATGAAAGACGACAGCTGTATAACAAAGTGCAGGGCAATAAAAATAGACGGTAGCCACGGAGTAGGCAGACACAGAAAAACCTGGGATGAGCTGATAAATTCTGACCTCACACACTTACACCTCTCCAAGACAATGTGACTGGACTGAGACCTTTGGCGGTACTCAGTAATAGAGAAGACCCGCCTTACCTAAATACAAAGTAAAACTTACTACAGTCAGTAGGCATCTCTAACAAAATACACCCCCACCCCATCCACACCGCCCCTTTCAATGTAAAGTTATGTTGGTGCCACAACATCCAGGCCGAAACAAATGAGATCGTGTAGGTGTCACGACAAAAAACACACAGTCCACGCTGTAATGTGGCCGTGTAGGCAACACGGTAAAAACCTCCCAGCCCCACACTGTAAATGTGGTTGGTGTTAGGAAGGGCATCCAGCTGTAGAAAACCCGCCAGAGAGTCCTATGCGAGCAAGACAATCACTCTTGCCTCAAATGGGAAAACCCCCGTCCAAACCCATGCAAGCGTGGAACACGGACGTTAAACGATGATGATGATGATGATGATATATATACATATATGTATATGTATGTATATAGATATATATATACATATATGTATAAGTATATGTATATATATATATATATATATATACTGTATATGTGTATATATATACATATATATATATAAATATATATATATATAAATATATATGTATCTGTATATATATGTATATATATATATATATATATATATATATATATATATATATATATGTATGTGTATATATATGTATATGTATATATATGTATATATATGTATATGTATAAACAATATGCCCCCCCCCCCCCACTGCAAGGGGGTCGTGGAGGTGCCACGGCAAAAAAGCACCCAGCCCACACTGTAAAGTGGACGTGTAGGCGCCACGAAAAAGCACCCAGCACTCACTGTAAATGAGGTTGGTGTTAGGAAGGGCATCCAGCTGTAGAAATCAAGCCAGATCAGTTCCTGTATGAGCAAGGCATGGTCAGCCGACCAGACACTGCCCACAACAGGACAACCCGTCTAACCCATGCTAGCGTGGAAGAACGGACGTAAAACGGTGATGATGATGATGATGATGATGTGTATATATATGTATATATATATATATATATATATATATATATATATATATATGTATGTGTATATATATGTATATGTATGTGTATATATATGTATATATATATATATATATATATATATATATATATATATATATATATATATACATATATATACAGATACATATATATATATATATATATATTTATATATATATATGTATATATATACACATATACAGTATATATATATATATATATACATATACTTATACATATATGTATATATATATCTATATACATACATATACATATATGTATATATATCATCATCATCATCATCATCGTTTAACGTCCGTGTTCCACGCTCTCATGGGTTTGGACGGGAGTTTTCCCACTTGAGGCAAGAGTGGTTGTCTTGCTCGCATAGGACTGTCTGGCGGGTTTTCTACAGCTGGATGCCCTTCCTAACACCAACCACATTTACAGTGTGGGGCTGGGAGGTTTTTACCGTGTTGCCTACACGGCCACATTACAGTGTGGACTCTCTGG
>OZ024764.1:267500-275000 GCA_964016885.1 Eledone cirrhosa | reverse complement strand
GACGATATCTGTTCGCAAGATTACTGTTTAGGAAAAAAATAACACAGTAGTTTTATTTTTTAAGATTTAATTATCAAACTTGAGTCGATCTCACTCGATAAACCCGCCACTGGCGTTGATGGCGGCCACAGGCCTTCGTCACTGTCCCCCGACTTAGGCCCCTAAAGGCACTTGTGATCCTGGCCTTCAGATCGTCTTTTGTATTGCAGCTAGATCTGTTGGTGTCTCGTTCCACTGCGCCCCACACAAAGAAGTCGAGGGGGCTGCAGTCAGGCGAGCTGGGAGGCCAGATGTCAGGTGAAGTGTGGTCGACGCAGTTCTCTGACAGCCAGGCTTGGGTCTCTCGGCTGGTATGGCAGGGCGCTGAGTGTTGCTGCCACACGTACGGCCTACCTGCAGCTACCTGGTCGATCCAGGGCTTTACTACCTCGCTTGGATCGTGGATGTAGCCATCAGTGTTCAGCTTGTGGCATGACGTCACCTTGACTGCTGACGACACCTAAGACCAATGTTGTCGCTGGAAACTTTGTCTGCATCACTCTGGGCACGTCTTTGGATGAGACAGCGAGCCACCTGTTGTTCTGGGAGTTGATCTTCTGGTCCTTATTTGTCCTCCCGGCGTGGATACCAAGAAGAACTCCGTGTCTCTTCCACAAATTTGGAGGTTCAAAATTATTCATAATCAATTATTCTGAAAATAAATAATGGAAATATAGTCACTGTTTTTATGAAGACAAGAGTGACAACGGAAGTAAAAAAAATTTGCATAAAATTAGCAGTTGAAAATTGCGAACAGATGTCGTCCGCACCCTGTATATATAGAGTAATTAAGTATCGAGAGAGAGAAGAAGAAATAGGTGATACATGTAGTTATTTGCCAATAGCGAATGCAAAGGGTGCTCAATACTTGTGCCTGCAGTGTTAAATATTAGAGGTGTTAATATCTAGTGGGCGAGAGAGTTAGCAGAGCGGATACATGTGGAGAAATATATAAAGGAGAAGAAACCGTTAAAACATGTTTATTTAAAATAGCACCTACGTACGTTTGCCCCGAAAGGGTTTCTCAAGGGCATAAAAAACTAAAAAGCGTTCCTTACATGACCCGGAATGGTTTTTTAGACCTATTGCAAAATCAATACATGTTTTGTTACGAAGAATGAACTTTGATGTGAACTTATTTCTAAAAACCCATTCTGTGTCATGTAAGGAAAGCTTTAGTTTTTTGTGCCCTTGAGAAACCCTTTCAGGCGAAACATACTTAGGTGGTATTTTAAATAAACATGTTTTAACGGTTTCTTCTCCTTTATATATTTCTCCACACATATATATATATATATATACTTTATATACACCCTGGCTCTCTCTCTCTTTACACACACACACACACACACACACATATATATATATATATATATATATATATATATATATATATTGCCCATATGAGTCTGTGAGTATTGATTTATTATTTTCTAGATCGTACAGGCAGACCTTATGTTGTTGAATTAAGATTTTTCACTCTAGCGATCTTATTAGTCAATTGCAACTATAACATGTAAATGTTCATCAAATATTAATTTATACTGCTCAGAAGCGATTCCTAAAGCTGAAATGATTGTAAATGACCTCTTTGAGTCTAAACTCTAAGCTATTTATATATATATATATATATATAAGAACAAAAGATGGTTAAAAGAGTTCCATGTATTTTATTATGCGCATTTCAAAAACAAATATCATCATGCAGTAATATTTGTGTTTTCATCAGATAAAATAGGAAGACATGATATGAAGGTTAAAAAACACTTGTGGATAGTGCAGTTTTAAATCAACATATCATATATTATGTATACTCCAGTCCTACAAACTGTAGAGTGCTTCTTAGCTGATATCTGCATTGCTTTATTGTACTACAATAAAACTCACCTCCTACATTATATATATATATATATATATATATAATATATATATATATATATATATATATATATATATATATATATATATATATAAAAGTCAGCTCCAAAGTGACACAGAGGAGACTGAGGTTAGCTGGACATGCTCACCGACATCCAGAGTTGACATTGCTCTCAGTGCTCCTGTGGGAGCCCCTACATGGACACTAGAAGAGGGAGACTGAGGTTAGCTGGACATGCTCACCGACATCCAGAGTTGACATTGCTCTCAGTGCTCCTGTGGGAGCCCCTACATGGACACTAGAAGAGGGAGACCGAGGTTGACATGTTGATGCCTTAAGGACAGACACTGGTCTGTTGGAGACACAGGACACGGCAGCGATAATGGACAGAGACTGCTGGAGAGAACTCATCCATGGATCTTGGGAATTTTACCCACCCTATATATAGCACCTACGTACGTTTCGCACGAAAGGGTTTCTCAAGGGCATAAAAAACTAAAGCTTTCCTTACATGACCCAGAATGGGTTTTTTGACCTATTGCAAAATCAATACATGTTTTGTTACGCCTTGGCCCTCTCTTTTGTAGAAAGCTTGCCAAACAAAAGTTTGAGACGACCCTTTAGTTGTGTCAAGGAAATGACAGCCTCCCTGGTGTTGGTGATCTACACAATAAAATACACCCAGTACACTCTGTAAAGTGGTTGGCATTAGTAAGGACATCCAGCCATAGAAAGCTTGCCAAACAAGGGGTTGGGAGGGCCCTTCAGCTTGTGTTGAAAGACACAACTTCACCTCTGCACTCAGGTCGGTGCTTATCCTCATTTCTGTTGTGTTAAGCGTCTGATAGTACAAGGCTTCCCCCTGGACAGAACACTAGTCCATCTTAGGGTTAAAGTCTGCCACAAGTCCAGTGGCTCATCACATCAAACCTCTGCTTATCCTCGTTTCCTCGGTGTTAAGTGACTGAGTGTACAAGACTCCCCCCTGGACAAGACCCTAGTCCATCACAGGTTAAAGTCTGTTTTAAGCCAGAAGGCTCATTTGGCCAGTGCTTATCCTGGTTTCATGGTGTGAAGTGACTGAGAGTACAAGACTCCCCACTGGACAGGACACTAGTCCATCACAGGGTTAAACCCCCAGCTATTACTGGTACTTATCACGGTTACATGGTGTGAAGTGACTGAGAGTACAAGACTCCCCACTGGACAGTCTATCACAGGGTTAAACTCCCAGCTATTACTGGTACTTATCACGGTTACATGGTGTGAAGTGACTGAGAGTACAAGACTCCCCCCTGGACAGGACACCAGTCCATCACAGGGTTAAACCCCCAGCTGTTACTGGTACTCATTTTCAGCTAAGTATACTGGAGCAACGTGAAATGAAGTGTTTTGCTCAAGAACACAACACACAACCCAAGAATCAAACCAACGACATTATGATTGTAAGTCTAACACCCTTACCACTAGGCCACACCCCTCCACTAGACCCCACCCCTCCACTAGACCCCACCCCTCCACTAGACCCCACCCCTCCACACCACCCACCTCCACTTAGAACACCTGACATACAACAATGATGATGATTTAAAAAGAAGATATATAGGACCCTATTGCTGTGATATAAAAGGACCAGTCCAGCCCATGCTAGCTTGGAATAGCTTACATAAAACAATTATGATGATGATGATATATCTAAAGAGGGGTGAAAGGACCCCTAATTCTAAGTTGATATTTTTGAAATAATTTGTTTCATTCCCTTTATTTTCAGACTGAAGAAAAAAACCAAAGAATCATTGAGACACAGAAGTGAGTTGCTTTGTCACCTTGTCACCTTGTCTGTCACCTTGTCTGTCACCCTGTTGCCACCTTGTCACCTTGTTTGTCACCGTCTCACCTTGTTTGTCACCTTGTCACCTTATTTGTCACCTTGTCACCTTGTTTGTCACCTTGTCACCTTGTTTGTCACCCGGTTGCCAGCTTGTCTGTCACCCTGTTGCCACCTTGTCTGTCACCCTGTTGTCACCTTGTCTGTCACCCTGTTGTCACCTTGTCTGTCTCCTTGTCACTTTGTCATCACCTTGTCTGTCACCACATTATAGCCTTGTCTGTCACCCTGTTGTCACCTTGTTTGTCACCTTGTCATCTTGTTTGTCATCTTGTCACCTTGTTTGTCACCTTGTCACCCTGTTGTCACTCTGTTGTCACCTTGTCACCCTGTTGTCACCTTATAGTCTTGTCTGTCACCCTGTTGTCACCTTATCACCACCTTATAGCCTTGTCTGTCACCTTGTCACCCTGTTGTCACCTTGTCTCCCTGTCGTCACCTTGCCACCATCTTCTTGTCACCTTGTCCCTCCACATACACACACACACATGTATATCATGACTCATACACTGTTTACTTTCCTAACATTTGTACATTATTCTATGTACTATACATGCACCTTTGATGAGTTGTAGTGCACCTGAGCACTGTACACAATAATTTCATTATTATATACATATACAAACACACACACACATATATATATATTACACCCACACCCCACTCAAAGTGGTCGTGTAGGTGTCACAACAAAAAGCACCCAGCACTCACTGTAAATGAGGTTGGTGTTAGGAAGGGCATCCAGCTGTAGAAATCAAGCTAGAATCAGTTCTGTATGAGCAAGACAAGGTCACCTGACTGGACACTGCCCATAATAGGACAACCTGTCTAACCCATGCTAGCGTGGAAGAATGGCTGTAAAATATGATGATGATGACACAATCATCATCATTTTATGTCCGCTTTTCCCTGCTTGCAAGGGTGGGACGGGTCCTATTCAGCACAGCATCTCTCCACTTGTCGCAGTCCTTCGTCATCTCCTCCGTGAGATTCAGCAATCTGAGGTCTGCTCTCACCACCTCCGCCCATGTTTTTCGTGGTCTACCTCTACTGTGTCTTCACTCTACTGGGATTTCTTGGCACTTCTTTACCTAGCGGTGATCCTCCATGTACATCACATGTCCATACCATCTCAGTTTTCTCTCCCACACACCACAACTTATCCCTCTTATACACAGTTTCTCTCTCAACACACCACATGTCCATACCATCTCAGTCTTCTCTCCCACACACCACAACCTATCCCTCTTATACCCAGTTTCTCTCTCAACACATCACATGTCCATACCACCTCAGTCTTCTCTCCCACACACCACAACTTATCCCTCTTATACACAGTTTCTCTCTCAACACACCACATGTCCATACCATCTCAGTCTTCTCTCCCACACACTACAACTTATCCCTCTTATACCCAGTTTCTCTCTCAACACACCACATGTCCATACCATCTCAGTCTTCTCTCCCACACACCACAACTTATCCCTCTTATACACAGTTTCTCTCTCAACACTCCACATGTCCATACCATCTCAGTCTTCTCTCCCACACACTACAACTTATCCCTCTTATACCCAGTTTCTCTCTCAACACATCACATGTCCATACCATCTCAGTCTTCTCTCCCACACACTACAGTTTATCCCTCTTATACACAGTTTCTCTCTCAACACATCACATGTCCATACCATCTCAGTCTTCTCTCCCACACACCACAACTTATCCCTCTTATACACAGTTTCTCTCTCAACACACCACATGTCCATACCATCTCAGTCTTCTCTCCCACACACCACAACTTATCCCTCTTATACCCAGTTTCTCTCTCAACACACCACATGTCCATACCATCTCAGTCTTCTCTCCCACACACCACAACTTATCCCTCTTATCCACAGTTTCTCTCTCAACACACCACATGTCCATACCATCTCAGTCTTCTCTCCCACACACCACAACTTATCCCTCTTATACCCAGTTTCTCTCTCAACACACCACATGTCCATACCATCTCAGTCTTCTCTCCCACACACCACAACTTATCCCTCTTATACCCAGTTTCTCTCTCAACACATCACATGTCCATACCATCTCAGTCTTCTCTCCCACACACCACAACTTATCCCTCTTATACACAGTTTCTCTCTCAACACTCCACATGTCCATACCATCTCAGTCTTCTCTCCCACACACTACAGTTTATCCCTCTTATACACAGTTTCTCTCTCAACACATCACATGTCCATACCATCTCAGTCTTCTCTCCCACACACCACAACTTATCCCGCTTATACACAGTTTCTCTCTCAACACACCACATGTCCATACCATCTCAGTCTTCTCTCCCACACACCACAACTTATCCCTCTTATACCCAGTTTCTCTCTCAACACACCACATGTCCATACCATCTCAGTCTTCTCTCCCACACACCACAACTTATCCCTCTTATCCACAGTTTCTCTCTCAACACACCACATGTCCATACCATCTCAGTCTTCTCTCCCACACACCACAACTTATCCCTCTTATACCCAGTTTCTCTCTCAACACACCACATGTCCATACCATCTCAGTCTTCTCTCCCACACACCACAACTTATCCCTCTTATACCCAGTTTCTCTCTCAACACACCACATGTCCATACCATCTCAGTCTTCTCTCCCACACACCACAACTTATCCCTCTTATACACAGTTTCTCTCTCAACACTCCACATGTCCATACCATCTCAGTCTTCTCTCCCACACACTACAGTTTATCCCTCTTATACACAGTTTCTCTCTCAACACATCACATGTCCATACCATCTCAGTCTTCTCTCCAACACACCACAACTTATCCCTCTTATACACAGTTTCTCTCTCAACACATCACATGTCCATACCATCTCAGTCTTCTCTCCCACACACCACAACTTATCCCTCTTATACACAGTTTCTCTCTGAACACACCACATGTCCATACCATCTCAGTCTTCTCTCCCACACACTACAACTTATCCCTCTTATACCCAGTTTCTCTCTCAACACATCACATGTCCATACCATCTCAGTCTTCTCTCCCACACACTACAACTTATCCCTCTTATACCCAGTTTCTCTATCAACACATCACATGTCCATACCATCTCAGCCTTCTCTCCCACACACCACAACTTATCCCTCTTATACCCAGTTTCTCTCTCAACACATCATATGTCCATACCATCTCAGTCTTCTCTCCCACACACCACAACTTATCCCTCTTATACCCAGTTTCTCTCTCAACACATCATATGTCCATACCATCTCAGTCTTCTCTCCCACACACCACAACTTATCCCTCTTATACCCAGTTTCTCTCTCAACACATCACATGTCCATACCATCTTAGTCTTCTCTCCCACACACCACAACTTATCCCTCTTATACCCAGTTTCTCTCTCAACACATCACATGTGCATACCATCTGAGTCTTCTCTCCCACACACTACAACTTATCCCTCTTATACCCAGTTTCTCTCTCAACACATCACATGTCCATACCACCTCAGTCTTCTCTCCCACACACCACAACTTATCCCTCTTATACCCAGTTTCTCTCTCAACACATCACATGTCCATACCACCTCAGTCTTCTCTCCCACACACCACAACTTATCCCTCTTATACCCAGTTTCTCTCTCAACTCATCACATGTCCATACCATCTC
>OZ024764.1:255000-262500 GCA_964016885.1 Eledone cirrhosa | reverse complement strand
ATATATATTTGTAAGTCTTATGGTACTCTATATAATATATATACAGTACCTAGTAGTGCTATCTTTTGTATGTTATATATATTTGTAAGTCCTGGGGTACTCTATATAATATATATACAGTACCTAGTAGTGCTATCTTTTGTATGTTATATATATTTGTAAGTCTTATGGTACTGTATATAATATATATACAGTACCTAGTAGTGCTATCTTTTGTATGCTATATATATTTGTAAGTCCTGTGGTACTCTATATAATATATATACAGTACCTAGTAGTGCTATCTTCTGTATGTTGTATATATTTGTAAGTCTTGTGGTACTCTATATAATATATATACAGTACCTAGTAGTGCTATCTTTTGTATGTTATATATATTTGTAAGTCCTGGGGTACTCTATATAATATATATACAGTACCTAGTAGTGCTATCTTCTGTATGTTATATATATTTGTAAGTCCTGGGGTTTTAGTTATGTATTTGTCTGTTTTTTTATCATTCCTAGAGCACCTATTATTATAGGTATTGTTTCTGTTTTCATTTTGCCCATTTGAGTTATTTCTATCTCTAGATCTTTATATTTGGAGAGTTTCTCCATTTCCTTGGGAGATATATTGTCATCTGTGGAGATAGATATATCTATTAGAAGGCAGTCTTTTCTTTGTGGTCTTTGACTATAATACCTGGTTGGTTGGCTTTGTTATCTCTATTATTATTTTCTCTGTTTCCAGTTGTCCAGAAAATGAACATCCGTTACCACAAATGTCTTGACCTCTGCAAGAAGATCCAGCGTTACGGACCTCTGCAGTACACCAATGCACACATTGCACAGATGCTTGTTGCACCTGTTGATAAGATCATCTACCTGCATGCACTCGACTTGGTGAGTTGAAGGCCAGCATCCACTTACACTCTTACATTCTCTCGCCCACTCCTTTCTCTCTCTCCTTATATACATCCAGTCCACACTGTAAAGTGGTCATGTAGGTGTCACAACAAAAAGTACCCAGTCCACACTGTAAAGTGGTCATGTAGGTGTCACAACAAAAAGTACCCAGTCCACACTGTAAAGTGGTCATGTAGGTGTCACAACAAACAACACCCAGTCCACACTGTAAATGAGGTTGGTGTTAAGAAGGGCATCCAGCTGTAGAAAACCAGCCAGAAACAGTTTCATATGAGCAAGACATGGTCACCTGACCCAACTTGCCTCAAATGGGACAAACCTGTCTAATCTATGTTAGAGTGGAAAATGGGTGTTAAATGATAATGATACATATAATATATATATATGTGTGTGTTTATGTGTATGTGTATGCTTGTGTGAATGTATGTGTGTTATTTCTATCTCTAGATCTTTATATTTGGAGAGTTTCTCTATTTCCTTGGAAGATATATTGTCCTCTGTGGAGATAGATACATCCATTAGAAGGCAGTCTTTTCTTTGTTGTCTTTGACTATAATATCTGTGTATAAATGTATGTATGTGTCTGTGTGAATCTATGTGTGAGTGTCAATATATGTGTGTTTGTGTAAATGTATTTTTGTAAGTGTGTATCTGTTTGCACATTTATATTTATACACTCATACATATAAATGTATACACACACATATATACATACATGAAATCATCATCATCATCATCATCGTTTAAAGTCCATCTTCCACACTTGCATGGGTTTGGCCGGGAATTTTCCCACTTGAGGCAAGATTGGTTGTCTTGCTCGCATAGGATTGTCTGGCGGGTTTTCTACAGCTGGATGCCCTTCCTAACACCAACCACATTTACAGTGTGGGGCTGGGAGGTTTTTACCGTGTTGCCTACACGGCCACGTTACAGCGTGGACTGTGTGTTTTTTGTCGTGACACCTACACGACCTCATTTATTTCGGACTGGATGTTGTGGTACCAACATAACTTCACATTGAAAGGGGTAGTGGGACGGGGATATATTTTTGTTAAGAGGTGCCTACTGACTGTAGGTTTCACTTTGTACTTAGGCAAGGCGGGTCTTCTGTATTACTGTGTAGCGCCAAAGATCTCGGTCCAGTGACATTGTCTTGGAGAGGTGTAAGTGTGTGAGGTCGGAATTTATCAGATCGTCCCAGGTTTTTCTGGGTCTGCCTACTTCGTGGCTACCGTCTATTTTGCTCGCCCTGCACGTTTTTATACAGCTGTCGTCTTTCATGCGCATCACGTGACCATACCAACGTAGTCTTCTCTCGAGTAAGTCAGCGTGTTGAAAATAATTCTAGTAATTTATAATCTAATAAATCCTTCAAAATTATTCATAAATCAATTGAAATACAATGTTTTCTGTCTTCTCCCATTCTGGGTCATGGCGACAGAGTCCTCAAGCATACCTTCCACCTTAGACTAGTTATGGGAGGGTCATGGGAACAGTCCTGAAGCAGGCCTTCCACCTTCAACTCGTTATCTAATTAACGAGCTCTCTATATGTGTCTTTGTTTTTAATTTCAGTTCCGGACAGGTTTATTGGATGAAATCTTAATGAAAATGAATGAAGTGAGTTATTTTCACTCTCTCTTCCTCTCTCGCACACTCTCTCTTCCTCTCTCTCTTCCTCTCTCACTCTCTCTTCCTCTCTCACTCTCTCTTCCTCTCACACACTCTCCCTCTGCTACAGTGTTACTACCACTAAGATGGGGTCCTATGTTACAGCTACTTCAGCACAACATATAGACTCCCATGTTGTCTTCTATACTAAACCCACCACTAATTCCCCCCTCTCTCTCTGTTACAGTGTTACTATCACTAAGATGGGGTCCTATGTTGCAGCTACTTCAGCACAACATATAGACTCCCATGTTGTCTTCTATACTAAACCCACCACTAATTCCCCCTTCTTTCTCTGTTACAGTGTTACTATCACTAAGATGGGGTCCTATGTTACAGCTACTTCAGCACAACATATAGACTCCCATGTTGTCTTCTATACTAAACCCACCACTAATTCCCCTCTCTCTCTCTGCTACAATGTTACTATCACTAAGATAGGGTCCTATGTTACAGCTACTTCAGCACAACATATAGACTCCCATGTTGTCTTCTATACTAAACCCACCACTAATTCCTCTCTCTCTCTCTCTGTTACAGTGTTACTATCACTAAGATGGGGTCCTATGTTACAGCTACTTCAGCACAACATATAGACTCCCATGTTGTCTTCTATACTAAACCCACCACTAATTCCCCTCTCTCTCTCTGCTACAGTGTTACTATCACTAAGATAGGGTCCTATGTTACAGCTACTTCAGCACAACATATAGACTCCCATGTTGTCTTCTATACTAAACCCACCACTAATTCCTCTCTCTCTCTCTCTGTTACAGTGTTACTATCACTAAGATGGGGTCCTATGTTACAGCTACTTCAGCACAACATATAGACTCCCATGTTGTCTTCTATACTAAACCCACCACTAATTCCCCTCTCTCTCTCTGCTACAGTGTTACTATCACTAAGATAGGGTCCTATGTTACAGCTACTTCAGCACAACATATAGACTCCCATGTTGTCTTCTATACTAAACCCACCACTAATTCCTCTCTCTCTCTCTCTGTTACAGTGTTACTATCACTAAGATGGGGTCCTATGTTACAGCTACTTCAGCACAACATATAGACTCCCATGTTGTCTTCTATACTAAACCCACCACTAATTCCCCTCTCTCTCTCTGCTACAGTGTTACTATCACTAAGATAGGGTCCTATGTTACAGCTACTTCAGCACAACATATAGACTCCCATGTTGTCTTCTATACTAAACCCACCACTAATTCCCCTCTCTCTCTCTGCTACAATGTTACTATCACTAAGATAGGGTCCTATGTTACAGCTACTTCGGCACAACATATAGACTCCCATGTTGTCTTCTATACTAAACCCACCACTATTTCCTCTCTCTCTGTTACAGTGTTACTATCACTATAGTACAGCTCATATCCTGCTACACAGTCTGGCCAACCAAGCTAAAGACACCACAGATAAATCTGTATTAAATAATTGTAAGTAGAGATGTCACCATCTTCTAGATTTTCTCTATTGATACAAGGTTTGTCTGAAAAGTAACAGGACTGGTGTCTCATCATCATCATCATCATCATCATCATCCAGTTTTTGATTATACAGTGTAGGACACAATCCCTAAGTAAGGGAGGAGTAGGTCCTGCCTGACAGCACTCCTTTGTGTCCCACTCCATGTGTTTCTGTCCACCGGTCTCACTTGGGCCAGTCCAAGCCTAGCTTGATCCCGACGGACATCCTCCATCCAAGTCCTTTTTGGCCTTCCCAGGCCTTTACTGCCCCCTAGATCGACATTCATCGCTTTGCTGATCCAGCCCTCACTGTGCACAACATGGCCCTTCCTGGGTCGACATTCATAATTTTGTTGATCCAGCCCTCACTGTGCACTACATGGCCCTACCAGGGTCTTCCTGGGCCCCTGCTGTGACCTGGGTCGACATCACTTTGCTGATCCAGCCCTCACTGCACGCATGGCCCTACCAGCGCATGTGTCTAGTGTGAAGCACATCGTCAGGGGTCATCGATCAGCAGTCTTTTCAAACAACAAACTACATGGTTTCCCCTTCAATCTATTCCTCTTCGAGTCTAATCCCCTTTTCCATCCTCTCTGCCACTCCTCTATGCAGTGCTGGCAGGATTCTTCTAGGATGCCCCTCGATTCCTTCGTTATGGCCCTCTTGATGGCGTCCATGCCTTTAAAACAGGTCTCCTTGCTGAGCCCTTTGAGCTTGGAGAAAAGAGAAAAGTCACACAGAGCAAGATGAGGTGAATACGGAGGTTGTTCGAGTCCAGCGATGTTGTTCTCGACCAGGAAATGCCGGGTGCTCAGCGAGTTGTGAGCTGGCAATCTCCCACATGCCCAGATCTTTGGTGATAATCTTCCAAACGCTGTCACGGTTCATGCCCAGCTCACCTGCGACCAGTCAAACTGTTAGCCAACTATCGCCACGCACCACCTGCCTCTAACACTCAACATTGGCCTCGGTCTTCTTCATTGAAGGCCTCCTGCTCCTTGGGTCACCTTCCATGTCCTTGCAACATTTTAACACTTTAGCATTTAAACTGGCCATATACGGCCAGAATTCTCTCACCTCTTTCTCTTCAAACCAGCCATAACTGGCTGCTCATACTGATGTTAAGGTGTTGTTCTCAAAATAAATAATATCAAAATCTCATTTAATATTATGTGAGGTAAAGTCTTTACCGTGACAATACAATAGTATATATAGAGTAATGTAAATGTTATGTGAGATATTATGTGAGGTAAAGCCTTTACTGTGAAAATACAATAGTATATATAGAGTAATGTAGATGTTATGTGAGATATTATGTGAGGTAAAGCCTTTACTGTGACAATACAATAGTATATATAGAGTAATGTAAATGTTATGTGAGATATTATGTGAGGTAAAGCCTTTACTGTGACAATACAATAGTATATATAGAGTAATGTAAATGTTATGTGAGATATTATGTGAGGTAAAGCCTTTACTGTGACAATACAATAGTATATATAGAGTAATGTGAATGTTATGTGAGGTAAAGCCTTTACTGTGACAATACAATAGTATATATAGAGTAATGTAAATGTTATGTGAGATATTATGTGAGGTAAAGCTTTTACTGTGAAAATACAATAGTATATATAGAGTAATGTAAATGTTATGTGAGATATTATGTGAGGTAAAGCCTTTACTGTGACAATACAATAGTATATATAGAGTAATGTAAATGTTATGTGAGATATTATGTGAGGTAAAGCCTTTACTGTGACAATACAATAGTATATATAATGTAAATGTTATGTGAGATATTATGTGAGGTAAAGCCTTTACTGTGACAATACAATAGTATATATAGAGTAATGTAAATGTTATGTGAGGTATTATGTGAGGTAAAGCCTTTACTGTGACAATACAATAGTATATATAGAGTAATGTAAATGTTATGTGAGATATTATGTGAGGTAAAGCCTTTACTGTGACAATACAATAGTATATATAGAGTAATGTAAATGTTATGTGAGATATTATGTGAGGTAAAGCCTTTACTGTGAAAATACAATAGTATATATAGAGTAGTGTAAATGTTATGTGAGATATTATGTGAGGTAAAGCCTTTACTGTGAAAATACAATAGTATATATAGAGTAATGTAAATGTTATGTGAGATATTATGTGAGGTAAAGCCTTTACTGTGAAAATACAATAGTATATATAGAGTAATGTAAATGTTATGTGAGATATTATGTGAGGTAAAGCCTTTACTGTGAAAATACAATAGTATATATAGAGTAATGTAAATGTTATGTGAGGTAAAGCCTTTACTGTGAAAATACAATAGTATATATAGAGTAATGTAAATGTTATGTGAGATATTATGTGAGGTAAAGCCTTTACTGTGAAAATACAATAGTATATATAGAGTAATGTAAATGTTATGTGAGGTATTATGTGAGGTAAAGCCTTTACTGTGACAATACAATAGTATATATAGAGTAATGTAAATGTTATGTGAGATATTATGTGAGGTAAAGCCTTTACTGTGAAAATACAATAGTATATATAGAGTAATGTAAATGTTATGTGAGGTATTATGTGAGGTAAAGCCTTTACTGTGAAAATACAATAGTATATATAGAGTAATGTAAATGTTATGTGAGATATGTGAGGTAAAGCCTTTACTGTGAAAATACAATAGTATATATAGAGTAATGTAAATGTTATGTGAGGTAAAGCCTTTACTGTGAAAATACAATAGTATATATAGAGTAATGTAAATGTTATGTGAGGTAAAGCCTTTACTGTGACAATACAATAGTATATATAGAGTAATGTAAATGTTATGTGAGGTAAAGCCTTTACTGTGACAATACAATAGTATATATAGAGTAATGTAAATGTTGTGTGAGATATGTAAAGTAAAGCCTTTACTGTGAAAATACAATAGTATATATAGAGTAATGTAAATGTTATGTGAGGTATTATGTGAGGTAAAGCCTTTACTGTGAAAATACAATAGTATATATAGAGTAATGTAAATGTTATGTGAGATATTATGTGAGGTAAAGCCTTTACTGTGACAATACAATAGTATATATAGAGTAATGTAAATGTTATGTGAGATATTATGTGAGGTAAAGCCTTTACTGTGAAAATACAATAGTATATATAGAGTAGTGTAAATGTTATGTGAGATATTATGTGAGGTAAAGCCTTTACTGTGAAAATACAATAGTATATATAGAGTAATGTAAATGTTATGTGAGGTAAAGCCTTTACTGTGAAAATACAATAGTATATATAGAGTAATGTAAATGTTATGTGAGATATTATGTGAGGTAAAGCCTTTACTGTGAAAATACAATAGTATATATAGAGTAATGTAAATGTTATGTGAGGTAAAGCCTTTACTGTGAAAATACAATAGTATATATAGAGTAATGTAAATGTT